>QBTX01001752.1:0-33401 GCA_003063285.2 Arachis monticola
AATCAAATAACTATGCGGCAAGGACACCAAACTTAGCATTTTGGCTACTAACTGACAACTAATAGAGAATGCATATGAGACTCAACAAAACACTCAATGTCAAGAGAATTCAAAGATCTGAGTAAGAAATCATCAAGAAGTATTTGAAGATCCTTAAGACACATGAATGAATGCATGCAATTGACCCCAAACGAACATGAAACACTAAACTCAAACAATAAACATAAAATATTTTTGGATTTTTTTTCGAAAATTCAGTGTAAGAAGAAAATAAAGGTGTCAAAATTCTTAATGAGAATTCCGGGAATCAGGCATGTTTAGTCTAAAGCTTCAGTCTAAGAATTAGCATGGTCAGCCAAGCTTCAGCAGAACATTTCGTACAACAGCGAAATTGATGAGAATCAATCAGCCTTTGTGATGATAATAACATCACCTTGAAGCACTAGAATTCATTCTTAAGACTCTGAAAAAAAAATACCTAATCTAAGCAACAAGATGAACCGGCAGTTGTCCAAAATCAACAATCCTTGCACTGATGTTACCAAAAGTTTGCTCAAAACTTGAACAATCCCCGGCATCGGCGCCAAAAAACGTTGTGCGCGAAATTGTGAACAATACGTTTCACAACTCTCATAATCCCCGGTCATGAACCCCAAAAACGTGGTAGCGTCAAGTACCATGGCATTACACAACGGCGCACAACTAACCAGCAAGTGCACTGGGTCTCCAAGTATAAACCTTACGCGAGTAGGGTCGATCCCACGGAGATGTTTTAGTAGGAAGCAAGCTATGGTCATCTTGGAAATCGTGTTTAGGCAAACTCAAATGGATGTATGATGATGAACGAAAGAAACATAAGGTAAAGATAGATCTTATGTAATTCGTGTAGGACTTCAGATAATGCAATAAGATGCCCTTCCCTTCCGTCGCTCGGCTTTCCTACTGTCTTCATCAAATCATTCATACACCCTTCGATGGTGAGCTGTATGTTGGGCATCACCATTGTCAATGGCTACCATCCAGCCTCTCAGTGAAAATGTCGCCTATGCTCTGTCCGACAGCATGGGTAATCAGCTGTCGGTTCTCGGCCAGGCCGGAATAGAATCCATCGATTCTTTTGCGTCTTTCACTAGCAAACGCCCCCCGCCTGCTAGGAGTTTGAAGTACGTCACAGTCATTCAATCATTGAAGCCTACTCAGAATACCACAGAACAAAAGTTAGACCTTCCGAGTTCTCTTGAATGCGGCCAATAAGTCTAGCCTATACCACGAAGACTCTGATCTCACGAATGGAAGGCTCGGTTTTGTCCCAGAAGAGCAATCGGTTGTCAGGCGATCAACCATGCAACGTGCAATCAAGGATCCAAGAGATATTCACCCCAATCGAAGGTAGAACGAGGTGTTTGTCAGTCACACGTTCATAGTTTGAAAGGATGGATGAGTGTCACGGATCATCACATTCATCAATTTAAAGAACAAGTGATATCTTAGCACAAGAACAAGCGGAATTGAATAGAAGAACATAGTAATTGCATTAATACTAGAGATACAGCAGAGCTCCACGCAGAGCGCACCCGTAATCTATGGTGTGTAAAACTCCACCTTTGAAAATACATAAGAACAGTCTAGGCATTGCCGTGAGGCCAGCCTCCCAATGATCTAAGAACTAGTCGTCCAAAGATGATCCTAAGGTCTAAAGTGATCAAAAGATCTTTCTTACAATAGTAAAAGGTCCTACTTATAGAAACTAGTAGCCTAAGTTTAAAAATAATGAGTAAATGACATAAAAATCCACCTTCTGGGCCCACTGGGTGGGTGCTTGGGCCTGAGCATGAGCTTTTCTTGGGAGACTCCGCCTTGGATTTAAACGCCAGCTTTCATGCCATTTGGGCGTTTAACTTCCCATTTTTGGTGCCAGTTCCGCCGTTTAAAGCTGGAATTCCTGAGGGTGACATTGATCGCCGGTTTGGGCCATCCAAATCTTGGGCAAAGTATGGACTATCAGATATTTCTGGAAAGCCCAAGATGTCCCACTTTTCCAACGCCGTTAAGAGCGCGGCCAGTTGGCCTTCTGTAGCTCCAGAAAAAATCCATTTCGAGGGCAGGGAGGTCAGAATCAAACAGCATCCGCAGTTTTTTGGTCCCGGAATCAGATTTTTGCTCAGGTCCCCTCATTTCAGCAGAAAATACCTGAAATCACAGAAAAACACACAAACTCATAGGAAAGTCCAGAAAGGTGAATTAACTAAAAACTAAGAAAAATATACTAAAAACAATCTAATCATACTAAAACATAATAAAAACAATGCCAAAAGCGTACAAATTAAGCCGGCTCATCAGCTAACACAACAGAGAAAAAGGTAGGCTATTTGGTAAGTGAGCTATTCGAACAATGGCCTCAATCATATAAAGGCCTGTATACACAAAGTAATGGACATAAAGAAGTAAACAAATTAAAGATTACAATCTCATAGAAGGAGAATAATGCTCACAAGAATGAAAATAAGTGTTTATGTGATGTAACCACACAATTAGGCTCAAATCTCACATGCTTGTGTTTTTAACTCAACAACCATGACCATGATTGTGAAGTCAAGCAAAGACAAGAAAGCAAATAGATCAAAAAAAGTGCCAACAAATAAAAAAGCAAGAAAAAAAAAGTGAGAAAAGAAATAGAAAACAAAACCCAATTTTACAAAGCAAAGTCAAGGCAAAGAAATTAAAAAAAATGAAAAAAAAAAAAAAAAAAAAAAAAAAAAAAAAAAAAAAAAAAAAAAAAAAAAAAAAAAAAAAAAAAGTTAACAAGGCAAAAGAAAAAAAGAGGGAAAAAAGAAAAACAAAAAAAAAAAAATTAAAAAGTCAAAAGTAAAGAGGCAACGAAGTTGCAACAATAGCAAGCATCAATGATAACAAAAAAACAAAAATATAAAAAAAAAAAAAAAAAGGAGTAACACAAACCAATGTTACTAACCTTAAACAACCTCGACGTCACTGCTTGCTCGTCACTCACACCCGCTATCCCCCTCACCCACACACTTTTTCTGTTCCTCCACCCTGTTCCACACTTCTCGTACCATTTTCCCGCTTCTCCCACCCCCTTTTCTTCCACGTTCCCAAGACCCACCTAAACAGTACACCGTTTCAGTCCTCCATTTTTACCTGCAACCACCACTACCTTCAGAAAATACCCCTTTAAACTCCATCCCAACCACCCACCTCTTTACACCTGCCAACAGCCCGCCTCTTTCTCTTCCTTTTTTTCCTCCTTTTTTTTCCATCTAGATAAAATCCTTGGAAAATATCATGTATTCTGACTAAGCTAATATATACATATGGCATGCCAACCGAATCCTAAGAGACCCGAATGTGTAATGCAAAATTGTTGGGATTAGAAACTTGTTTCCCAAAAATGCCGAGTGGTCAGAAAACCTCCCAACACTTAAAAGTTTGCACCGTTCTTTGTGCACTCAAAGATGAGCAAGGGGGTGAGGCGACTCTCCAGGTTGCCACCACTCCAGATGGGGGGCAACCTTTTTTGCTACATGTCCCTTTTCCGACGTCCATGGTTGCTTACGATGGACTTAATCTGAGAGATAGAAAGAAGAGAGAAACGAGACAAGTAAATACACAAGCAAGGAAGCATGGAATTGTTGGAATGAGGTAAATTCACTAGAATGGAGTGAATGAATTAGTGTGACATTGATGAAAAATAGGTGTGTGGGTCCTAACTTGCATGCGGTTTTAGAACTCACACTCTAGTATATTTTAAAATCCGTTCATAATTACACAAGAGAAGTATGCACTTCACTAATTCTAGTGTGCTTGAAGTACTTCAAGATACTTGTAAGTTAAGTCAATCAAACAAGTAGTAAAGAGGCATAAAAGCATTCAAGCATTAATCAAAGCAATTGGGAGATTAGAGAATGCATGGACATTGAAAGTGATGTGCAAGTGATTTAGTGAACAAGATGGTATATGAAACTTACACCACAATCAATGACACCTATTGAAGTTGTTGCAAAACCTAAGTGACATAGAGGTGAAACACAGGGATGCTAGGGAACTTAGGAAAAGAAGATAGAAGTGAAAATCCATCACATAGCAAGCATGGTCCACAAAGCTAAGAAAGCTAAAAATATGTTACTAGGTAAACTTTTCGATCCAATTTTACAATTCTACAATCTCAATGCCTGAAATAAGTGATGTGAATAAAGGTAAACCAGAACCAGCAGCACCTGCAAAAAATGACAATGGAATATACATATGGCCTAGCAATGGATGATGAATGCAGGGTGGCCAAAACATGCAATTGAAAAGAGGTAAGATGCTAAAGGCAATGTTACATGTACTTGGTATTCAAAAATGTTAGTATGAAGAGTTCAAAACCAAGTAACAATTTGTAACCTTAACAAAGAATCCAACAATGACAATGTAACAACAATGATGTTAAGATAACATCCTATTAGTAATAAGCAGCAGTAAATAGTAAACAAGATGAGTAATCCAACACTTATAATGAAAACAAAAATGTAAACTAACTAACTAAAGAAGGTGTTTACATGATATTTGGTAGTGTTGGATGATGTTTTAAGAGTGGAAAGAAAAGAAGAGAAAGAGAAGAAGGGAAGAAATGAAAGAAGAGGAAAAAGAAGGTGGGTGAAACAGGGGCAATCCACGCGTGCGCGTCATGTGTGCGTAAGCGTGGATTGATGAAATGGAAGCGACGCGTTTTGTTTTTAAAAAATGAGCAAGGTATGCGTGTGCATCCGATGGGTGGCATGTATGGGAGTGGAAAACATCAATCCTGCGTGCGCGTGCATGACCATGTGCGTGGATGGGTTGAAATTACTTGGGTCAACTCGTACGCGGGGAGTTGCGCGTGCGTTGTGGATGGTGCTCTGTTTTTCAAAATTTTTCTATTTTTTGCACCAATCCAAGCATTCCAAACCTCCAAACAACTATCAAAATAGCATAAAACCTTATTTAACATACTAAACTCCCAAATAAACAGATATAACCAAACAAAACAGAAAATGAAAACTAAGAGTAGCAATATTCAACAAAAAGGAAAAAGGAGGATCATACCATGGTGGGGGTCTTCCACCTAGCACTTTTTGTTATTGTCCTTAAGTTGGGACTTATGCGGAGCTCCTTATCAAGGTGGCATGTGCTTAAGTCCATCCTTGACAACATCCACCAATGCTTTGGACTGGCCAGTTGTGGTCATTTTTCAAATTTAATAACTCCAAGCCTTGAGGAGTTCTTCACAAACCAGGGGCTCCCAAAGGTGATCCTCTTGTGCGATACGAATCCCACAATTTGTTTTCACACCCGTCTTTGATTTGATCATGGTGATTTCCTCCTGGTGGCAAGAGGGATGAATTTTCATGGAAGCACCAAACTACCCTCTTAGACCCATCAAATTGAGCACGAGTCTAATCCTGCTCCTCAATTTGAGCTTTCAACCATAATGAACCTAAACTTACAACGCCAACCACTAAACATCCTCCTCTTACACTTAATTCCACAAAGCGCCCTAAGTTGGCCATCTGTCTCAAGCAAACCATGTTCAAGTGGGATAATAAAGCAAAGAATTAGAAGTTTTACCCACAAATGAAGGATTTGATGACAACCTAGGTGGAGGATTTCCCAATGATCTTGACAAGGCGCCTCTATTCCCGTCCATCTCTTCTAGAGGCTTCCACCTCTTGGCAAGATTCTTCAACTTCAACCTCTTCCAAACTTCCTCAAGTTCAAATTCCTCTTCACCAATGTCTTCAAGCTCTTCCTCGCCATCATTCAAATCATAATAGGGAGGGTGAGTGATTCTACCTCCTCATCAATTCTAAACATAGTGCGGAAGGATTCTTCAAGCTTAAAATGATCATATGTTGGTATAGAATCATCATAAATAGGAGGGCTATTACTTGAAAAACATCTTCTTCCAATTCGTAAATCACATTGTGCCGTGGAGGGTGTGCACTCTCCTCCTCAACATCAACTTCAAACCCCATGGAAGAAGGCTCTTTAATTTGTGATTCCTCTATGTAATCAACATATCCTAAACATCCAACAACTACTTCCTTTTGTTCAATCAGCTCTACCTTTCTTCGCTTGTTACATATTCTTGATTTTAAATCCTTTTTCGTTCACCGTGAGCTTTAAGAAGTCCACTCCCCTCATTAAGCCTTCCTTGGGTGCTTCTTCTCCACATGGAAACAATGGGAGTGCCTTGATTGCATAGTTTTAGGCGGGATGAGACCATGTTACCTATGGCTTCTACCATGATAACCATTTTGGCTCTTAACTCCGCAAACTTCTTTTCATCTTCCTCTTGTCACCTTAAGATTTGAGATTCAAGATCTCTCAAATTCTAGGATGAGGGCTTCATCGGGAGGCGATGGTGGAAGAGAGGGTTCATTGGTTGAGGGAAGGTTGTTGTAAGTAGAAGGTGAATTCAAATTAGTAATTCTTGATGTGGTGTGTATGGACTTTGTTGTTCAATGGGTATGGGTGTTGGAGTGGTGGTGGCTCTAGAGATGGTTCATATGGTGGTTGATATGGTGGATATGTGTTGGGATCATATGGAGGTGGATGGTGGTATGAGGCTTATGAGTATGGTTGAGGGCCTAATATTTGAGGAGGGGGTTCATATGCAAATGATAATTGTGGTTGACAACCACAATGAGGGTCATTACATACATTAGATTGGTATGCGTCAAGATTTGAATTATACCCATAAGAAGCCGTAGGAGGTTGTTACCAAGAAGGTTGTCCATAAGCTTGGGGCTCCTCCCACCTTTGATCTCCAAATCCTTGATGCATGTTGTCATTGTAGTTCCCATCTCCTACAACATAGTTAGAACCAACTCATAGCCAAAGTCAGAGAATTCATAGTGAAAGAGAAAATAAAAACAAAAGCTAACAAGAAACAAAGAAAATAAAATCCTACAACTAGCAAAAACTAATAAACAAACCAAAAATCAAGCTATTCACAATATATACAATAGCCAATGACATAGCACCATTGCGTTCCCGACAACATCGCCATTAATTTGATTGCAAGAATTGATATCGATTCGGAATTTTACAAAATAATTCCGTTGTTAGTATAGTCCAACCGTTAGAAAATCCTCAATCAAATTTTAATTTTGTTTGTCACAAGTACAAACCCCAAATAAGAATTAACCGCAGTATTGGACTCCGGGTCGTCTCACGAGGATTGCAATGAAGTGTATGCTTATTGGCTATGAGTATGTTTTAGGGTTTTTTGGATAAGAGACATGAAAAGTAAATGAAAGGAATTTCCAATAACAAAAGGTCCTTGGCAAGGGTTGTGGTCAAGAAATCCATCCTTATCACTAACCACAACATGAGAGATTGGCAAGATCAACCCATTAAGTCATCCTCTAACTAATAAAGGAAAGTCAAATGAGCTATGTCAACCCAAGTCCATAAGTCCTAGTTCCCCACCAATTCAATTAGTGAGATCTAGAGGTCAATGGCTCCCAATCATCAATCACTTGGACATTAGCAACTCAAGAGTTTCTAAGTTACCTTCCCAGCCAAAAGCATAAAATCTACTCTAAAGCCAACCAAGCATTTTGTCAAACACTTGGAAGGCATAAAGGAAAGCATGGTAAATTGCAAGGAAAGATAAAATCTAACAACTACCAATTGCAAGGAAAATGAGATCACAACTTAAATCAACAATAAGAGAACATCAAACATTAATTTCATTAAAAGTAAATCAAATCCAACAAGAGCATCCATGAACATAAAAGAGAAATTAACATGAAAACTAAGAGAATCAAGTAGTGGGAACAAGAAATCATAAAAGAGATAAGATGAAAACATGTAATTGAACATAGATCTAAGATGGAAATGTCCTAAACCTAACCTAATTCTAGAGAAAAGAGGGAGCTTCTCTCTCTAGAAACTAACCTACATGATGCCAAAACTACAAACAATTGCTCCCACCTTTGCTTGGGCTTCAATTCTGCATGAAATATACTCAGAAACAGATTGGAATTGGGCCTGGGCTGCTCAGAAATTGCTCCCAGCATTTTGCCTTTAAGTGATTCACGTGCGAGTATCGCGCGTGCGCGCCATGTGCACGTGCGCATCGATTGGCTATTTCTTCATCCGCATAGATGCGTCCTGTGTGCGTGCACGTTTCTCTGCGAAATCACTTTTGTGCGTGTGCGCCTTGTACGCGTGCGCACCCATGATGCATTCCCAATTCTTGTTTCCTCATGCATTCTCCACTTTGCATGCTTTTCTCCTCATTTCCTCCATCCAATACTTGCCTTATGAACTTGAAATCACTCAACAAACATATCAAGGCATCGAATGGAATTAAAGTGAGTTAAAATCACCAATTTAAGGGCCTAAAAAGCATGTTTTTACACTTAAGCACAATTCAAGGGAAAATTACAAAACCATGCTATTTTATTGAATAAATGTGGGAAAAGGTAATAAAATCCCCCAAATTAAGCACAAAATAAACCACGAATCGGAGTTTATCACACCACCTCGCCTCTGTTGCTGGAAAATGGCATTGTGGTCACCAGGCAATATTGCTGGAACTGACTGAGCTAGTGCTACTACCGCTGGTAAGGGTATTCTTGCTTCTAGTCTTCATTCTTTCAATTTTTGGGACGTTGTTGTCATTATATTGTTAATGCAATTGCTGTTGAGGTTTTTTGTCATCACTGGAGTTGTTGTTACTGTGACTGCTTGCGGGATTTAATGACTGTTGCTGCTGCATTAGCGGTCAGAGTAATTGCCGCTGCTGCAAAAAGGGGTCTTGGAGCGTTTTATAGCTTACCAAGTTTCGACAATCGAGGTAGGGGCTTTTTCTCAAAACTCAATTTATTTCCAAAAATGATTACAAGTCAATATTAATGCAAAAAATATTTTTCATGATTTCGTAAGTCTTATGGATTAAACTGAGCTATTCTGGATGAGTGGAGTTGTTTGCTTGATGGATATATTGATTATTTGAGAAGGTTGGATAATCTGGTTAATTGATTGATTTTGTTAACTTGGTGATTTTTGAATTGGTTTCTTGATTTACTGAAATTTATTGGTTGTTAAAATTTTGTTATGTTGATTCGTTGACTTGGCGTTTGGATTGGAAATGGTTTGGCATCGAAAATAGTTTGATATTTGAAAATATGAATTTGTATTTTATTGGGAAATGATTTTGCTTTAAACTCGTTGAAAATTAGTTGAGAAATGGTTTGGATGGAATCCGAGAAAGATGGCAATGTCTGAATTTTAGGGGAGGTGTTATCAAAATTTTTATAGCATTTAAATGAAATTTAATAATGAGAATTTAACTATTTGAGTTTTGATTAATTATGAAAATAAGTTGAAGTTGATTTATTCAATTGAAGCATTCTGTTTTGAAGAGTTTCAGGAGTTTTGGTTATGGTTTCGAAAACAGGTTGGAAGTTTTGGCTAAAGAAAAATGAGTTTGGTTTGATTAATTTTATTAAAAGAGATATATCTTTAGTAATTTTAAAGATTTTAGAGTAATCAAAGTAATATATCTGAGGATAAATGGTTTTGAAATTTTCAATTAAGATTTTCAATTTTTAACTGGCATGGCTTTGAACCTTGTTGAAAAAGTTTTAGAGTTTGAAATGGTTTTGAAATTTGTTTGGATATTTTGGTTTAAATGATTTGGTTTAAATGAAAAAGGAGTTATGTGATTTTGTTAATTCGTGAAATTGATTTATGATTTAACTCATTTAATTTTGAGATGACGGTTGGAGACTGTGAAGATACTTTTAATTGAGATTTTGATTCTTGAAAAAGTTTTGTAAGTTTGTTTAAAAAGATGAGATTTATTGTCGTTCCCTTAAAGTCTAGAGGCTTTGTCAAAGGGTTTAACTAATAAATGATTTTTCTTTTATCTTTTGAAAGAGGTTTAAACTTGAAATGGTTTAAATAGTTTGGAAATTTTCAATAAGTGAGAATTGAGTTTTGAAAGAAGAATTGGTTTTACGTGAAATTGTTTTGAAAGTTTCAAAAAATGTCACAAGAAAGTGGTATTGGTTTTAAAGGAAAAAAGGATTTGAGAAAAAAAAAGGTGCCTGGGTTTGGTTTACGTTGGTTTGGAAATAGGCAAGTTGAGATTGAGGATTCTCTCTCTTGATGCGATAGATAAGTTGGGGTTGAGAATTTCCTCTCTTGTTGCGGTGGACAAACTTGAGGTTGAGGATTCCCTCTCTTGTCGCACCAAGAGTTGGATAGAAGGTTGAGGATTCTTTTCGGTTTAATTTTGTATTATTAATTCGAATTTTGGTTATGTTTGATTATGTTGAATTGAAATTAGTTTTGTATTGATATGGTGAGGACGGTGGCTTTGTCCTGCTAACGTATAGGCAAGTTGAGATTGAAGATTCTGGTGCATGAAATTGCAATCACACTTTGCAATCCCGCACAACTAACCAGCAAGTGCACTGGGTCGTCCAAGTAATACCTTACGTGAGTAAGGGTCGATCCCACAGAGATTGTCAGCTTGAAGCAAGCTATGGTTATCTTGTAAATTAGTCAGGATATCAATAATTATCAGGTTTGATTGTGAAAAGCAAAAGAACATGAAATAAGTACTTGTTTTGCAGTAATGGAGAATAGGTTGAGGTTTTGGAGATGCTCCATCTTCTGAATCTCTGCTTTCCTACTGTCTTCTTCTTCAAGCACGCAAGGCTCCTTCCATGGCAAGCTGTATGCAAGGGTTTCACCGTTGTCAGTGGCTACCTCCCATCCTCTCAGTGGAAATGTTCAACGCACCCTGTCACGGCACGGCTATCCATCTGTCGGTTCTCAATCAGGTTGGAATAGAATCCAGTGATTCTTTTGCGTCTGTCACTAACGCCCAGCCCTCAGGAGTTTGAAGCTCGTCACAGTCATTCAATCATTGAATCCTACTCAGAATACCACAGACAAGGTTTAGACCTTCCGGATTCTCTTGAATGCCGCCATCAGTTCTAGCTTATACCACGAAGATTCCGGTTAAAGAATCCAAGAGATATCTACAATCTAAGGTAGAACGGAGGTGGTTGTCAGGCACACGTTCATAGTTGAGAATGATGATGAGTGTCACGGATCATCACATTCATCCGGTTTAAGAACAAGTAATATCTTAGAATGGAAGCAAGCATGATTGAATGAAAAACAGTAGTAATTGCATTAATCCATCAAGACACAGCAGAGCTCCTCACCCCCAACCATGGGGTTTAGAGACTCATGCCGTGGAAGGTACACAAAGAAACGTGTAAAGTGTCATGAGGTACGGATACAATGTCAAAAGATCCTATTAATAGTGAACTAGTAACCTAGGGTATACAGAAATGTGTAAATGACATAAAAATCCACTTCCGGGGTCCACTTGGTGTGTGCTTGGGCTGAGCATTGATACTTTTCGTGTAGAGACTTTTTCTGGAGTTAAACGCCAGCTTTTATGCCAGTTTGGGCATTTAACTCCAATTCTTATGCCAGTTCCGGCGTTAAACGCTGGAATTCTGAAGCTGATTTGCAACGCCGGTTTGGGCCATCAAATCTCGGGCAAAGTATGAACTATTATACATTTCTGGAAAGCCCAGAATGTCTACTTTCCAACGCCGTTGAGAGCGCGCCAATTGGGCTTCTGTAGCTCCAGAAAATCGACTTCGAGTGCAGGGAGGTCAGAATCCAACACCATCTGCAGTCCTTTTCAGCCTCTGAATCAGATTTTTGCTCAGGACCCTCAATTTCAGCCAGAAAATACCTGAAATCACAGAAAAACACACAAACTCATAGTAAAGTCCAGAAAAGTGAATTTTAACTAAAAACTAAAAAAAAATATAATAAAAACTAACTAAAATATACTAAAAACATACTAAAAACAATGCCAAAAAGCGTATAAATTATCCGCTCATCACAACACCAAACTTAAATTGTTGCTTGTCCCCAAGCAACTGAAAATCAAAATAGAATAAAAAGAAGAGAATATACTATAGACTCCAAAATATCAAAGAAACTTAGCTCCAATTAGATGAGCGGGACTAGTAGCTTTTTGCTTCTGAACAGTTTTGGCATCTCACTCTATCCTTTGAAGTTTAGAATGATTGGCATCCATAGGAACTCAGAACTCAGATAGTGTTATTGATTCTCCTAGTTAAGTATGATGATTCTTGAACATAGCTACTTTCTGAGTCTTGGCTGTGGCCCAAAGCACTCTGTCTTCCAGTATTACCACCGGATACATACATGCCACAGACACATAATTGGGTGAACCTTTTCAGATTGTGACTCAGCTTTGCTAGAGTCCCCAATTAGAGGTGTCCAGGGTTCTTAAGCACACTCTTTTTGCCTTGGATCACAACTTTATTTTTTTTCTTTTCTTTTTCTCTTTATTTTCTTTTCGTTTTTTTTGTATTCACTTCTTGCTTTTTCTTGCTTCAAGAATCACTTTGATGATTTTTCAGATCCTCAATAACAGTTCTCCTTTTCCATCATTCTTTCAAGAGCCAACAATTTTAACATTCTTAAAACAACAAATTCAAAAGACATATGCACTGTTCAAGCATTCATTCAGAAAACAAAAAGCATTGTCACCACATCAAACTAATTCAACTAGTTTCAAAGATGAATTCGAAATCCTGTACTTCTTGTTCTTTTGTGATTAAAGCATTTTTCATTTAAGAGAGGTGATGGATTCATAGGACATTCATAGCTTTAAGGCATAGACACTAAGATACTAATGATCATGTAATAAGACACAAACATAGATAAACATAAGCATAAAAATTTGAAAAATAGAAAATAAAGAACAAGGAGATTAAAGAACGGGTCCACCTTAGTGATGGCGGCTTGTTCTTCCTCTTGAAGATCTTATGGAGTGCTTGAGCTCCTCAATGTCTCTTCCTTGCCTTTGTTGCTCCTCTCTCATGATTCTATGATCTTCTTTAATTTCATGGAGGAGGATGGAATGTTCTTGGTGCTCCACCCTTAGTTGTCCCATGTTGGAACTCAATTCTCCTAGGGAGGTGTTGATTTGCTCCCAATAGTTTTGTGGAGGAAAGTGCATCCCTTGAGATGAATCTCTCCATCTCCCATGGCTCGGAGGTGGAAGCTTTTGCCTTCCCCTTCCTCCTTCTAGAGGTTTCTCCGGCCTTAGGTGCCATAAATGGTTATGGAGAAACAAAAAGCAACGCTTTTACCACACCAAACTTAGAAGGTTTGCTCGTCCTCGAGCAAAAGAAGAAAGAAGAGAGAGGTGGGGTAGGTGGGGATCCTGTGGGGTCCACAGATCCTGAGGTGTCAAGGATAATTCATCCCTGCACCAAGTGGCGAGCAAAAATGCTCCTTCTGCCAATCCTGGCATTAAACGCCGGGCTGGTGCCCATTTCTGGCGTTTAACACCAGCTTGGTGCCCATTCCTGGCGTTTAACGCCAGTCTGGTGCCCCTTTCTGGCGTTAAACACCCAGAATGGTGCCAGACTGGGCGTTAAACGCCCATTTGCTGCCCTTACTGGCGTTTAAACGCCAGCAAGGTTTTCCTCCAGGGTGTGCTATTTTTCTTCCTGTTTTTCATTCTGTTTCTGCTTTTTCAATTGATTTTGTGACTTCCCATGATCATCAACCTATAGAAAACATAAAATAACAAAGGAAAATAATAAATATAACATTGGGTTGCCTCCCAACAAGCGCTTTTTTAATGTCAGTAGCTTGACAGTGGGCTCTCATGGAGCCTCACAGATGTTCAGAGCAATGTTGGACCCTCCAACACCAAACTTAGAGTTTGAATGTGGGGGTTCAACACCAAACTTAGAAGTTGGTGGTGGCCTCCCAACACCAAACTTAGAGTTTGACTGTGGGGGCTCTGTTTGACTCTGTTTTGAGAGAAGCTCTTTATGCTTCCTCTCCATGGTTACAGAAGGAGAACCTTGAGTCTTATAGTTTGCACTGTCTGCAAACCACGGAGCTTCCTGAATAGCAAACAATTGCTCATCCGGAAAGGTTTCAGAGATCTCAGTAGGAAAGAGGGATGCTCCTGCTACTGGTTCTATCCTTGACAGGTGATCAGCTACTTGATTCTCTGTCCCTTTTCTGTCTCTTATTTCTATATCAAACTCTTGCAGAAGCAACACCCATCTTATGAGCCTGGGTTTTGAATCCTGCTTTGTGAGTAGATATTTAAGAGCAGCATGGTCAGTGTACACAATCACTTTTGATCCTACTAAATAAGATCTAAACTTGTCAATGGCATAAACCACTGCAAGTAACTCTTTTTCTGTGGTTGTGTAGTTCTTCTGTGCATCATTTAGAATATGGTTGCCATAATGAATGACGTGCAGAAGCTTACCATGCCTTTGTCCCAATACTGCACCAATGGCAATGTCCAGTCTGGTGCAGAGATGACTGGTGCTGTGACCAGCTTAGCTTTCAGGGTCTCAAACGCCTGCAGACACTCCTTATCAAAGATAAATGGCATGTTAGCAGCTAGCAGATTACTCAGAGGTTTGGCAATTTTTGAAAAATCCTTTATAAACCTTCTGTAGAATCCTGCATGCCCCAGAAAGCTTCTGATTGCCTTAACATTGGTAGGTGGTGGTAATTTTTCAATTACTTCAACTTTAGCTTGATCCACCTCTATTCCCTTGTTTGAAATTTTATGCCCAAGGACAATCCCTTCAGTCACCATAAAGTGACATTTTTCCCAGTTTAAAACTAGGTTGGTCTCTTGGCATCTTTTCAGAACAAGTGCTAGATGGTTAAGGCAGGAGCTGAATGAGTCTCCAAATACTGAAAAGTCATCCATGAAGACTTCCAGAAATTTCTCTACCATATTGAGAAGATAGAGAGCATGCACCTCTGAAAGGTTGCAGGTGCATTACACAGACCAAAAGGCATCCTTCTGTAGGCAAATACTCCAGAAGGACATGTAAATGCTGTTTTCTCTTGGTCCTGAGGATCTACTGCAATTTGGTTGTAACCTGAGTAGCCGTCCAAAAAGCAGTAGTATTCATGACCTGCTAGTCTCTCTAGCATCTGGTCTATGAATGGTAAAGGAAAATGATCCTTTCTAGTAACTGTATTGAGCCTTCTATAGTCAATACACATGCGCCACCCTGTAACTGTTCTTGTAGGAACTAGTTCATTCTTTTCATTATGAACCACTGTCATGCCTCCCTTCTTAGGGACAACGTGGACAGGGCTCACCCAGGGGCTATCAGAAATAGGATAAATAATCCCAGCCTCTAGTAACTTAGTGACCTCTTTCTGCACCACCTCCTTCATGGCTGGATTTAGCCGCCTTTGTGGTTGAACCACTGGCTTAGCATCATCCTCCAATAGGATCTTGTGCATGCATCTTGCTGGGCTAATGCCCTTAAGATCACTTATGGACCACCCAAGAGCTGTCTTGTGTGTCCTTAGCACTTGAATTAGTGCTTCCTCTTCCTGTGGATTTAGATCAGAGCTTATGATAACTGGAAAAGTGTCACCTTCTCCCAGAAATGCATATTTCAGGGATGGTGGTAGTGGTTTGAGCTCTGGTTTAGGAAGCTTATCTTCTTCCTGAGGAATTTTCAGAATTTCTTTTATTTCCTTTAGTTCCTCCAGATCAGGCTGAACATCTTTAAAGATGTCATCTAGCTCTGATTCAAGACTTTCAGTCATATTGACCTCCTCCACCAAAGAGTCAATAATATCAGTGCTCATGCAGTCATTTGATGTGTCTGGATGCTGCATAGCTTTGACAACATTCAACTTGAACTCATCCTCATTGACTCTCAGGGTTAATTCCCCTTTTTGGACGTCAATGAGGGTCCGTCCAGTTGCTAGGAAAGGTCTTCCTAGAATGAGAGTTGCACTCTTGTGCTCCTCCATTTCCAGCACTACAAAGTCAGTTGGAAAGGCAAATGGCCCAACCTTGACAATCATGTCCTCAATTATGCCTGATGGATATTTAATGGAGCCATCAGCAAGTTGGAGACATATCCGGGTTGGTTTGACTTCTTCAGTCAACCCAAGCTTTCTGATAGTGGATGCAGGTATTAGATTGATGCTTGCTCCAAGGTCACATCTGTCTTGGTGCAAGCACCGTCTAATGTGCACGGTATCATAAAGCTTCCTGGATCTTGAAGCTTTTCTGGTAAGCTTTTCAGAATGACTGCACTGCATTCTTCAGTGAGAAATACTTTTTCAGTTTCTCTCCAATCCTTCTTATGACTTAAGATCTCTTTCATGAACTTAGCATAAGAAGGTATTTGCTCAAGTGCCTCTGCAAACGGAATCTTTATTTCAAGAGTCCTTAGATAGTCTGCAAAGCGGGCAAATTGCTTATCCTGCTCCGCTTGGCGGAGTTTTTGAGGATAAGGCATCTTGGCTTTATATTCTTCAACCTTAGTTGCTGCAGGTTTATTCCTTACAGAAGTGGTTGGAGAAGCCTTTTTAGAGGGGTTACTATCAGCACTCTCAGGTGTCTGATTCCCCATTGGCGTTTGAACGCCAGGGTTGGGTGGGAAATGGGCGTTTAACGCCAACTTTTCCCCCTTTTCTGGCGTTTGAACGCCAGAACTGGGCAGGGAATGGGCGTTTAACGCCAACTTTCCCCCTTTTCTAGCGTTTGAACGCCAAGAGTATTCCTCTCTGGGCTCTTACTGTCCTCAGAGGGATTTTGGATAGTGGTTTGGCTATCCTCTGTCAATTGTTCCTTTTTGGCTTTTTGCTACTTTGAGCAGTGTTATTCAATGTCTTCCCACTCCTCAGTTGAACTGCTTGACATTCTTCTGTTATCTGTTTAGATAACTGCTGTTTTGCCTGATTCAACTGTGATTCTATGTTCTTGTTAGCAGTTTTAGTTTCTTGGAGCATCTCTTTAAATTCTGCTAACTGTTTTGTCATCAGGTGTAATTGCTGATTAAGCTCAACCATCTGTTCTTGAGGATTAGGATCAGTGGCTACTGCCATAACTTCTTCTTTCGTAGAGAACTCATTGCTAGAGTACAAATGTTGATTTCTAGCAACAGTATCTATAAGCTCTTGAGCCTCTTCAATCGTCTTCCTCATATGTATAGATCCACCAGCTGAGTGGTCTAGAGACATCTGAGCTTTTTCTGTAAGCCCATAGTAGAAGATGTCTAACTGTACCCACTCTGAAAACATTTCAGAGGGGCATTTTCTTAGCATACCTCTATACCTCTCCCAGGCATTATAAAGGGATTCATTATCCTCTTGTTTAAAGCCTTGGATGTCCAGCCTTAGCTGTGTCATCCTTTTTGGAGGGTAAAATGATTCAGGAATTTGTCTGATAACTGTTTCCATGTCTTTATGCTTGCTGTAGGTTGGTTATTTAACCACCTCTTAGCTTGATCTTTTACAGCAAATGGAAACAGTAATAATCTGTAGACATCCTGATCCACCTCTTTATCATGTACTGTGTCAGCAATTTGTAAGAATTATGCCAGAAACTCAGTAGGTTCTTCCTGTGGAAGACCGGAATACTGGCAATTTTGCTGCACCATGATAATGAGTTGAGGGTTTAGCTCAAAGCTGCTTGCTTTGATGGGAGGTATACAGATGCTACTCCCATATGCAGCTGTAATGGGGTTAGCATATGACCCCAAAGTCCTTCTGGACTGTTCAATTCCACTTAGGTCCATAATGGAGAAAGGGAAATGATATGGATTGCAAGTAGATTATTTTTTTTTTAAAAAATGACCGAAATAATAAAATAAAACAAAAGGAAAATAAAATAATTTCGAAAACTAAAAAAAATAAAATCAAAGCAAATGGAAACTAAATCAATCAACTAATTAAAAAGATTTTGAAATTAGCAATTAAAAAGATATGATTGAAAATTATTTTGAAAAGAATTTGATTTTTGAAATGAGGAGAGAGAAAAACAACAAAATGACACCAAACTTAAAATTTTTAGAAAATCAAACACTAATTTTCGAAAATTTTAAGGGAAAAACACAAAGAGGACACCAAACTTAGAATTTTTAAGGATCAAAAAGGGACTAAGGACATGCAAACTCGAAAATTAAAAGAAAAGCAAAAGCATGCAATTGACACCAAACTTAAAATATGAAACTAGACTCAACTAAAAGACTCTAAACCAACAAAAATAAAACAGTCCTAATCTAAGCAACAAGATAAGCCGTCAATTGTCCAAACTCGAACAATCCCCGGCAACGGCGCTAAAAACTTGGTGCACGAAATTGCAATCACACTTTTGCAATCCCGCACAACTAACCAGCAAGTGCACTGGGTCGTCCAAGTAATACCTTACGTGAGTAAGGGTCGATCCCACGGAGATTGTCGGCTTGAAGCAAGCTATGGTTATCTTGTAAATCTTAGTCAGGATATCAATAATTATCAGGTTTGATTGTGAAAAGCAAAAGAACATGAAATAAGTACTTGTTTTGCAGTAATGGAGAATAGGTTGAGGTTTTGGAGATGCTCCATCTTCTGAATCTCTGCTTTCCTACTGTCTTCTTCTTCAATCACGCAAGGCTCCTTCCATGGCAAGCTGTATGCAAGGGTTTCACCGTTGTCAGTGGCTACCTCCCATCCTCTCAGTGGAAATGTTCAACGTACCCTGTCACGGCACGGCTATCCATCTGTCGGTTCTCAATCAGGTTGGAATAGAATCCAGTGATTCTTTTGCGTCTGTCACTAACGCCCAGCCCTCAGGAGTTTGAAGCTCGTCACAGTCATTCAATCATTGAATCCTACTCAGAATACCACAGACAAGGTTTAGACCTTCCGGATTCTCTTGAATGCCGCCATCAGTTCTAGCTTATACCACGAAGATTCCGGTTAAAGAATCCAAGAGATATCTACTTAATCTAAGGTAGAACGGAGGTGGTTGTCAAGCACACGTTCATAGTTGAGAATGATGATGAGTTCACGGATCATCACATTCATCCGGTTTAAGAACAAGTAATATCTTAGAATGGAAGCAAGCATGATTGAATGAAAAACAGTAGTAATTGCATTAATCCATCAAGACACAGCAGAGCTCCTTACCCCCAACCATGGGGTTTAGAGACTCATGCCATGGAAGGTACACAAAGAAACGTGTAAAGTGTCATGAGGTACGGATACAATGTCAAAAGATCCTATTAATAGTGAACTAGTAACCTAGGGTATACAGAAATGTGTAAATGACATAAAAATCCACTTCCGGGGTCCACTTGGTGTGTGCTTGGGCTGAGCATTGATACTTTTCATGTAGAGACTTTTTTTGGAGTTAAACGCCAGCTTTTATGCCAGTTTGGGCGTTTAACTCCAATTCTTATGCCAGTTCCGGCGTTAAACGCCGGGAATTCTGAAGCTGATTTGCAACGCCGGTTTGGGCCATCAAATCTCGGGCAAAGTATGGACTATTATACATTTCTGGAAAGCCCAGAATGTCTACTTTCCAACGCCGTTGAGAGCGCGGCAATTGGGCTTCTATAGCTCCAGAAAATCCACTTCGAGGGTAGGGAGGTCAGAATCCAACAGCATCTGCAGTCCTTTTCAGCCTCTGAATCAGATTTTTGCTCAGGACCCTCAATTTCAGCCAGAAAATACCTGAAATCATAGAAAAACACACAAACTCATAGTAAAGTCCAGAAAAGTGAATTTTAACTAAAAGCTAATAAAAATATAATAAAAACTAACTAAAATATACTAAAAACATACTAAAAACAATGCCAAAAAGCGTATAAATTATCCGCTCATCAGATTCTCTCTGTTGCTGTAATAGACAAGTTGAGGTTGAGGATTCCCTCTCTTGTTGTGGTGGACAATTGGAGTTGAGGATTTCCTCTCTTGCTATATCGGAAAATTTAATGGAGAAGGTTGAGGATTCTCTTTGATTCAATTTCTGACTGTAGTACGAATGAGTTAGGTTGATGATTTCCTATCATTATATCACATTCTCTCTCTGATTAGGAAATTGAGGATTTACTCATGGAAGGTTGAGGATTCCCTTTGTGTAGAGAGATAATATCCGAGTTAGCTACCGGGTGTGTTAGGTCTTGGCAGTTTAACCGACACGTGAGTTCATAGCCAATAGGACAGGCATGCATCATATGCATATTGTATTTGGTTTGCCTATGTGAATAGTTCTGTTTAACTGCTAATTGCCATACTTGCTGTAATTGTTCTTGATTGTGTTTGAATTTTATTACTTGTGATTGTGACTGTTGCTTTGAAATTATGGTGGTTTGCTTATATGTTGGACCAGAGGCCATGGTTTGCTTGTATATATGTTGGACCGCAGGCCGAGATTTGATTATAATTGGGCCGGAGGTCGTGATTGGTAAGTTTGGTTGGCTTGATCCTATGATGCATATTGGAATGTGATGGAAAGATATTGATCTGGAATTCTTATAAATATGACGTAAATGTTAATCTTGGATAAGTAAATGTCGTATTTTTTTTAAAAAAGATTTATAAGACGAACAGAGATCACTGTTTTTGAAACTCATTCTTTTATTTATACGTATTCTCTTATGACAATTCTTAAACCCTCTATTGAGAACTTGCGAGGATGATATTCTCCCCCTATAGACTTCTCTTTTCAGGATGGACGAGGAAGCTTATGAAGTTTTTGCTGAGTTTTCAACTATGCTGTTTTTGTTTGAATATATTAGTTATAGTTTTTCCCTCGCCTTTGTTATTATTTTGTTTCTGTAAAGAGGGATAGAAATTGTAATGATATGTATGTTTATAATATTTGTAAGTTACTTGAATGAGAACTCTTGTATGCTTATATAATAGTTATACATCTAGACTAGATATCCAAATCAAATAAGAAAAGAATTCTTTTAATAAATTTTTAACAACTCAAAAATTAACACCATGGGTAGTTATGGATGAAAGCAAAAAACAAAAATGAGAGTTGAAATAATGATATGGTGATAATTAATTGCGGTTGGAGTAAATAGAAGAAGAATGTAAGATAAAGCTGCGTTTGGTTAGTGTATAACAAAGGTCATAGACACTGAGACAAAAATAAAGAAGACATAGACACAAAATACATGTATACATATTTTATATTTGGAACATAAATACACTAGACACATAAATTATTGAAAAGTCTATAATATTCTTATCATCTATCTTTATCACCACCATTACCAGACTCTTCATCAATCCCAAAAAATAAATAACAAAACATTTTAATAATTTCAACAATAAATTCAACTATCAATGGCAGCAAAAACTCTATTTAATAATCAATTCAACAATTTCTCTTAAAGAAGAAAAATTAAAACAAATCTAAAAAAGAGTGGGCAAAGAGAAAAAGTGGAAGAGATGCGGCAGTAAAAAGGTGACAGGAAAGAAGCGGAAGTGACGGACTCGAAGAAAAAGGAGAAGAACAGCAAATCTAGAGATAATGTAAGAAACGGGTCTAAAGGCAACCATGACAAAAGGTGACAGCAGTGGTGATGGAATAGAAGCGAAGAACAAAAGAGAAAGAGGAAGGAGGGAAGGAAGAGAGGCAACGGTGTTTGGTTGGAGAAAGGGAGGAGAAAGATAAAGATGGTGGTTTGAGTGTGAGGGAGAAAAGAAAGAAGATCTGATTTAAAGAGAGGTAAAATATTAAAAATAGAAGAAGGAGAAAGAAAATCCGTAAAAGGTATAATGGAAAAAAAGAAAATATCTTAAAATTATTTAGCATATAAAATATATAAAATTTTTTTAAGCTCAATAGAAAAGGAGTTGAATAGATACGTAGTGTGTAGGGGTGGTAGTGGGGCGGGTAGGGGCGGGTTTTTACCCTACCCGACCCCGCCCTGCCGTCCTATTATTCATCTACTATGCGCCCCATCACTACCTGCGGGTAGTAAATTGCAGTACCCAAACTCGCCCCTGCGGGTACCTGCCCCACCCTTACCTGTCCTTATAAAAATTAAATATTTTAATTTTTACATATTCATATATAAATTAAGACAAAACTTAAAATTCATAGATAAATTAAACTACAAACATAAAATTCATACAATGTCATTAGCTCAAATAACTTGAAATTAAAAAAAGTTTAGATCACTACAAATTTAACACCATAATAATGAAATTATAATATTAGATATAAAGGAAACTTCAAACCTTATTCTTGATCAATTTCAACATCTTCATCATCATTAAAAGTTTGCAAATCAAGATTTAAACCTGAAAATAAAAGAAGATAACAATTAACAAATTAATTGGTACTAATTACTATGTAAAAAATTAACATAAATGAAGATTAAACAATATATCACCTTTACTTCCTAAAGGTGCCCACAACCAACTTTGGCCACACATCAAAGCTTTACTTATGTCTTGTTTGAGTTTTGCGCGATGAGGAGAAATTACACGGCCACTTGTACTAAAAGCATATTCAAAGGCAACACTGGACATCGGAATAGCATATATATCCTTATCTATATTTGTAAGAACTTTAAATTTCATCTGATTGCTCTTCCACCATTTCAAAACATTAAAGTTAGGATCATTAGGAGGATGAATTTCCTCCTCAAGATAATGATCAAACTCAACATTCACATATGAACTCCTTGTCATTTTTCTTCTTTTAAGATACACCATATAATCATCACCCCCCAAATAGGCTTGTATTTCTACTTTCATTAACTTCTTTTGTACCAACACCAACACTGACATATGACACATCAGAACTCATTTTTGAGTGTATTCATTAACCAACTTATTACACAACTGATGGATCCTATCAACTTGCTTGGAGTATTCTGTTGGATCTAGATACATTTTTTCAAATTGGAACTCAATCCCAACTATCTTGTACGTAGGGTCTAAAACAGCAGCAACACCCATAATACCATGAATTTCATCCTAATACTTTTCAAATTTCTTCTTCATGTTAGATTCCATATTAGCAATTAACAGATTAGTAGAAATTTTCCATTCATCCAATGACACTTTTATTTTACAAACCAGAGTAAAATAAAGATTAGCAGTCGAAAATTTAGACCCAGAAAATAGTTGAGTAACATCATAAAACAACTTCAATCTATCACATATTTCCTTCGCATGTTCCCACTCCTCATTACTTGGCACAATTTTATATTGGGTTTCCTTCTGCCTTAACCTAGGAAAGACAACTTTATACAACAAAGCAGTTTCTAACATCAAATAAGTTGAGTTCCATCTAGTTGGGCAATCAAGAACTAATTTCCTAATAAATGAGATTCCTATTTTAGCACACCAACTCACAAAAGTTTCATTCCTTTTCTATATTGCAATCCAATACAATACACTATTATGAATCTTTTCTATACTTTTCTTAACAATACTTAAGCCATCCTTCACAATCAAATTCAAGATATGAGCACAACAACGCATATGTAGGAAGTTTTTAAAAGGATTGAAGCTAAAGTTTAGGAGGAAAAAACAAAACTTTTTAGTTTAGTTTGATTAAACAGAAAAACATAAAGGGTGAAGCTTCAATAAATGAATAAATAAATAAAACAACAGTGGAATTATTATATCATTATTCAACAGGATGAAGCCATCAATCTCAGACTCAGAGTAACGAATTCAACAAAAGCAAAGGCTTAGAGTGAGAAAAAACTGCGTCTCCTATAACAATATATCTACTGGTGAATTGTGATCAACCCACACCGTCACATCATAGCTCAATTTCATAATTTAATTTGTTATTTAAAAAAGGGGAAAATGATTTTTTTAATTGAGCCAACAAACACTGATTGTTCCCTGAATCAAGCTATTTCAACCCACCAAACTTAGTAACAAACTCAGAAAACTCTCCAGAGAATCTGTTATCACCCAAATCAAGAAACTAAAGAATCTTACAAGAAGAAGAGTTACACAATGCAGGAATCTACCCAGTCAAAAGATTCTATGGACTAAATTTTAAATTTTCTTTTGAGCATCAAAATTAATTTTAGTTTTATTTTAACTATTTTAACATAAAACATAAATCATAAAAATTAAATTAAAAAAAACTGAAGATGCACATCAGCGGTAAGTATTGAGCAATAAGTGCTTAGTGCTTACCAGTCACCAGAGAGACGACGACGGGGGAAGGAGGGATGACAAGGTGAGTAAAGACAAAAGACCGCAGATCGGCGAGGACAGTGACGGTGAGGACAGTAACGGCAAGAAGTGGGAGTGACGCTAATGAATCCATATTTGATGATGATTTTTGGTTGGAATTGAATGGATTTGATCGTATAAACTTGCACTTATTCCCTTGAATAGCATGCTTTTGAACTTTCCTCCCAAATTGTGCTTGATTATGAAAATATGCTCTTTTGTGCCTAAATTAATCTATTTTATTCCATTTGCCTTCCATCCGATGCCTTGATGTTGTTTGTGAGTGATTTCAGGTGTGTAAGGTTGGAATGGCTTGGAGAAAATGAAAGAAGAGCATGCAAAGTGGATGAAACATGAAGAATGAAAGGAGAGGAGCTCAGAGACGTGTGCGTACATATAGGCCTGCGTGTGTATGCACAACCGTGCAATCAGAGCGTGTGTATCACATCAAGCGCGTCGCGCGGTCATTCAGGCTCCGTTTGGTTGATGTATATGATGAGACATAGACACAAAGACATAGACATTAAAGACATGGACATAAAATATTTGTTCTATGTATTGTGTTTGGTAAAAATAAAGAACAAGACACACATATTTTAAAAAGACTGAATTACCCTTCATTCTACCACAAGTTTTACTATTATTACTGTACATCCATTATCCCAAACACTACATGTCATCACCATTGAATTTTTATTTCTTTTAATATTTTTTATTTCTTCTAATATTATCTTAAATTATCATTCAAATATTAAATATATATATTTTTTTTGAAAAAAAAAAAAAACTAAAGCTCATAATTTATCAAAGATTAATCAAAATTTAAATAAATAAAAATTAAATGTACAATTTTTTTTGAAGAAAATAGAAAGATAAATTTAGTTATAGAATCTAAAAAAGGAAGAGAAAAAAGAAAGGTTTGGGGAGATAAGAGGACAACTTTTAAAATTTCAATAAGGGTAAATGAGTAAAAAATTAGTGTCTCACAAGTTGTGTCTCAGTGTCTCACCAAATTGGAGGTACACAAATTTAATGTCTCTGTGTCCATCCATGTCCTCCCGTGTCCTTCAAAAATCTGTGTCTCACCAAACCAAACAATAGACATGTGTCACCGTGTACCACTGTGTCTATGTCTCTCAAACCAAACGCTGCCTCAGAGTATCGCCTAGTGTGTTCGCATAGTTGCTTGTGCGTACGCACAGGAAGATATTTTCGCAAAGTGTGCGGACGCACAAGTCTATGCGTACGCACAGGTGTCCGCATATGCCTTCATTAAAATGGCACGTGAGTCGCGATTTGAGGCTTTGGAGGCCCATTTCTGAAGCCATTTAGCTCATATTGAAGGGAAATGAAGACCATAATATAGCATATCATTAGGATAGTTTTAGGAGGAGTAGTAGGAAGCTTTTAGTTAGTTTTTCATCATCTCTATTAGGGTTTATATTAGGGTTTTACATTCAAGTGCCATTTCCATTTTTGATCTTGGATTTTGCTAGCTTCTATTGTAAGTATCTTTTTGTTATTACTCTTTATAGTTACATTGTTCTTACTTTTTCTTATAAATTCAAGTTATAGTTCAATTTTACTTCTCTTTTGCAATTTCAATTTCTTGTTGACGAATTTGATGTTTGATGTTTGTTTCATGCTTTCTTGTGTTATTCTTGTTGATTGAGAACATTTGTTGCTTTTAGTTTCAAGCATTTTCTCATTTTTCCCATGTTTAATGTTTTTGCCACCAAGTGTTTGACAAAATGTCAACCATGGTTTTAGGCTAAATTTTTGGTTTTGGCTTGAGAAAAGTGAGCAATTGGGTTCCTAGAGTTGGAATGTCCAACATTTAGTGTCAATTCTTGGATTGTTAATTGTTCTTGTTCCCACTAACGCTAATTTGTTGCTAAGGTAATTAGCAAGCAATTTAGGATTTGTGGGTTAAGAACACATATGCTCATTTAACTTACCTTCCGATGTGAGGGTTGATCAAGTGAGACTAATCCATTATAATTGTCATAGTTGTGGTTCCAACAAGGAAAGGACCCTTAGCTCACTCCAAGCCAAGACTTTTTTTATGTTTTCAATTCTTTATACACATCTATGTTAATCTCTTTATACTTTACTTGTTTATATTGCATAGTCGGTTCTTTAATTTCTTCATTAGTTCAATCATTACAATTTTGCATGTTATTTTATTGCTTTATGTGTTCATCTCTTTATTGAAAATCCTTTGATCACTACAACTAGAATTATACACTCGTTGATCTCAAGTATCCTTGGGAGACGACCCGGAGTCAAATACCCTCGATTTTGAATTGGTTTTGAATTGTGACACATCCTTTAGATTAAACAATTTAATTTGGGAATCAATTGTTGGTTTGGACTATGCTACCAATGAATCGATTCTTGTTTTTATTGATTCTAAACCAGCAATAATTCTCTTATCATATTTTGGCGCCGTTGCCGGGGAGATCACTTTAAGTGCAATGAGTGCTATAATTTTGGTTGTTGTAAATATGTGAATAGTGTGAATACTTGATTTTGGTTTGCTACTTGGCACTAATTCTAGATACTATTTCTCTCCCTAGTAGTCTTAGTAGTTGTTGATTGTTAAGTTAGTTCATGTTTACTTGCTTCTTTTGTTTTGCTTTTCATAATTGCATGCTTTCATTGCCTCCTCAGTTGAATGACACGGTCACTTCCAGACCTGAGCTTGGCCACTTTTGATCCATAAATTTAAAGAACTTTAACTCGTATAAGGCAAGCTCGGCGCCGGCTAGCTTTTGTGAATAGTGAATCGGGCTCTCTTGAGGAGCACACCAATTCACTATCACCATAAACCCCTGACCATCATTCTTCAATCAATGAGGAGACTTTATATTCATCTATGGAGAGTACTGAAGTTTCTTTGAGTGACTCAGGTGACACCATCATGGCGGATCCACCACGTAGAATCACCTTGAAAGAGGCCGGAGCTCCTAATCTTAACTTACAACTGCTTCAAATCCTGTATCCGGCTTTGGATCTGAATTTTGAGATCAAGTATGGCACGATAAACTTACTCTCCAAATACAATGGACTACACGGGGAAGATCCTCTGAAGCATCTTAAGGATTTTCAAGTTGCATGCGCCACTGCGAGAAGACATGGGGCAGATGAAGCAGCAACGTTGGTCTTCGCTTTCCCTTTCTCTTTGGAAGGAAAAGTGAAGGAGTGGTTTTATACTCAACTGGGAGAAGTGAGATCCAATTGGGACTCGCTGCATAATAAATTTTTGGAAAGTTCTACCCTCCTCAGAAAACAGACAAGCTGTGAAGAGACATCTCTTGCATTGTGCAATGAGATGGGGAGACTTTATATGAGTAATGGGAGAGATTCAAGAAGTTGCTGGAGGCTTGCCCTCACCACCATATTGACGAGTTGGTACGTATCAGCTATTTTTGTCAATGGATGCACCACCAAGACAAGCTTCTCCTAGATGCCGCAAGCAGAGGATCCCTCACCAAAAACAAGACCGCTGCGAAAGCATAGGAAGTTATCTCGGACTTAGCGGACTCAACTCAACACTCAAGGGCAAGAAGTCCACAACCAAAAGCTGTGAGTGAAGTTTCTCCTTCTCGAGATGCTATTTTGACTAAGACCCTCGGTGAAATGACAATTTTGTTGAGACAAATCACCCAAGGGCAACAAATCCCTCAAGCTTTGATAATCGCTCCACCTCAACCTACAAGGATCGAAGGACCACCAAGAATATGTGGTGTTTGTACTTGTAATACCCATTACACTGATGAGTGCCCTCAACTCCAAAAGGACACTACATTGGCGGTAGCCAACCCTTATCCACAAAGGCCCAATTACAATTAAGGATCCCACCAACATGGAGGAAATCAGAGCCAAGGATGGAGGGATAACTCAAAACAAAGGTGGAACCAAGCTCCTCAAGCTCATCCCAACCAAAACGCGCAAGCCTACTACCATCAACATCCTCAAGGTCAACCATAATACCAACAACCCTACCAACAACCTACCAACAACCCCCACAATCTCAACCTCAAGCGAAGTATCAATACCCAAATAGTAGGTCTAACCCTCCTCAAGTCAACCAAGACCTTCCTTCCAATCAACCTCACATGAATGACATAATTCACACCTTCATGCAAGAGCAATGGGAGTTTCACAAGAAACAAGAAACATATATGGCTACTATAGCCAAAGCTCTCTCCCATTTGACTCTCCCTCCTTAAACCACACAAAACACCCAACAAGCCTCAACTTCTAGTAGCTTACCCTCTCAACCCCAACCCAATCCTAAGGGAAGCATCAATGCCATTACCCTTAGGAGTGGCACCAAGTTGGATGAGATTGGTGTTGTGCCTACAAATTTGAGTGAGGAGACAAACAATGAAGAGGTAGGAGATGAAGTGGAAGTGATGAGAGGTGAGGATAAAAATGTTGACAAAAGGTGAGGAAGAACCACTCAAGGTCAAGGAGCCAAAGAGGAAGAATTTGCTTGAAGAGCCTATGCCCATTCCATTTCCAACTTTGGTCAAGAAGGCTAAAAAGTAAGAAGAACTTGACCCCAGCATGGTGGAAGTTTTTAAGAAGGTTGAAGTCACCGTCCCTCTCTTTCAAGCCATTCAACAAGTGCCAAAATATGCCAAGTTCCTCAAGGACGTTTGCACTCACAAAGATAAACTTGGCGAGCTCAACAAAAAGCCGGTAGATGATTCTATCTCTTCTTTACTTCCTGAAAAATGCAATGATCCTGGCCCATGTTTGGTTACTTGTTTGATTTGTGGGATGAAGTTCATGGATTGTATGTGTGATTTGGGGGCGTGCATAAGTATTATGCCACTCTCCATTTATGAAAGATTGAACTTGTCACCCCTAAAGAGGACCAGGGCAAGATTTGTGTTAACCGATAAGAGCATTGTATCAGTTGTGGAGATTGCGGAAAATGTCCTAGTCAACATCCAAGGATTACTGATGAACCACTATTTTGTGATTCATATTGTGTTTAATTGTGTGGTTTTATCAAGTCTTCACCCACTTATTCATATGATTTGTATGTATTTACAATTCCTTCCTAAAATATTCTCTGATTAAAAACTTGCTTCCTTAGACCTCTTTGTTGTATATTTTTATCTTCCTTTTACCATTCGATGCCGTGATATGTGTGTTAAGTATTTCAGGCTTCATAGGGTAGGAATGGCATAAGGAATGAAGAGGAAGCATGCAAAAATGGAAGGAACACAAGAATTGAGGAGACGACAAGCGAGAAGTCACGCGGTCGCATGGCTGACGCGACAGCGTGAAACAGAAGAAATCACAGTGATGCGCTCGCGTGCCTGACGCAACCGCGCAGATTGGAAGCTGCATGAACGACGCGAATGCATGGATGACGTGCACGCGTGGTACGAAAACGCTGAGTGACGCGAACGCCTGGACGATGCGACCGCATGACGTGCACGATCTGCAGAATTTCAAAAATCGCTGGCAAAGTTTCTGGGCCGCATTTCAACCCAGTTTTTGGCCCATAATTACATATTAGAGCCAGGAAACATGCAGAGACCAGAGAACAACATTCATTCTACATAATTTTTAGTTTTTAGATCTGAATTTACTCCTCCCCTAGGTTTTTTCACTTTAACATTCATAATTAGGATTTTGAAGATTTTGGCTTTAGCTTTGGAGAAGAGTCTACCTCCGGTACTAGTCACTATAGTTTGTTATTTACTTTTCATTTTTCTTCCATATTCTTAATTCCTCCAAAGTTGACATTGGATTATTTTCACAAGTTATTAATATAGAACTATTTTTATTTTTAATTAATCCTTTCATTATTATTTATTATGTCTTCTTTTATTTTCCCCATTGATTCTGTGAAGTCTATAATTATGATGAGTGAGTAGTTCCATAACTTGATTGGGAGATGATTGAAAGGAAACCTTGAGTTGAATTACTCAAGAGAGAAATTGTAATTGGGTTTATTGTTGGATCACCCTCTAGTCATTGACACTAGCCCTTCCCAAGGGAGAGGATTAGGACTTGTGACTAGAAATAGCTTTCCAACTTGCTTGACTTTCCTTTACCTAGTAAAGGATAAGTAAGCAGAGCAACCTTCGATTATCAATTAATCTTGAGAGTACTTCAACAAGAATAGGGCTTCCAACTAATCTACTCCCAGTCAAGGCTTTTAGTTAAATTATCTAAATTCTCTGATTTAATTTCCTGTTTATCAACTCAACCATTTTTGAAAACACCTGATTAATAAAATAGCATATCTTTCTGCAACTCGTTGGGAGACGACCTGGGATTCATACTCCCAGTATTTTAATTTCAATATTGTGACAACCCTTCTAAATTGATAAGCGGATTTTCGGCTGGTTAAAGACTGTACTTGCAACGTATATCTTATAATAATTTCTTAACTCGCCAATTTTCGCCACGTCAATTTTTGGCGCCGTTGCCGGGGAGTTGCAATAGTGTGCTAATTTATTGATTGGAATTTATTAATTGCAATTTTTCTTTTTATTTTATTACTATGAGCTGGACGTTTCTTTTGTTAAATGACGCGTTCACTTCCTGATCCAAGCTTGCCAGTATTTGACCCTGAGATTGAAAGAACTATTTCACGTATAAGGCAAGCTCGGCGTGCAGCTAGTCCTCTCTGAGGACGAACCTGAAACGTATTTAAGGAAGAAACAAGCTCCCTCTCTATTGATTCAGTTGATTTACGTGCAGGTGACATGGCAGCACCTAGGAGAGTCACTATCCAGGAAGAAGGAGCCCCTGATTTTACACTACAACCATTCCAGGCACACCACCCAGCAGTGGCTGTGGATTTTGAAATAAAGTCTTCACTACTCAACTTGATGCCCAAGTTTCATGGTTTACTTGCTCAAGAGCCTATCAAGCACCTTAGAGATTTTCAGACAGCTTGCTCTACTGTTAAGTGTGATGGTACTGACGAAACTTCTATTCTGCTAAAAGCTTTCCCATTCTCTCTTGAGGGTAAGGCAAGAGAATGGTACTACACTCAACTCGGAATAACTATTTCCAACTGGGATACGCTTAGAAGAGAATTTTTGGAGAAATTCTTTCCAGCTGAGGTTGCTGATAAACTGAGGAAAGACATGTCCATGATCGTTCAGGATGAATCTGAGACTCTGAATGAATACTTGGAACACTTAAATAATCTTTTAGAAGCATGTCCCCACTATATGATTGACAAGATAGTGTTGCTCGGCTACTTTACACAGGGCATGAAATCTCAAGATAGGACCTCATTGGAAGGTGCTAGCAATGGTTCTATGAAAAAGTACAAGACTACGGATGAAGCATGGCAATTGATCAGCGACTTAGCTGAATCTACTAGGAATCACAGGCAGAAACAAAGTCGGTTAAGAGCCATTGCAGAGGTATCCACTAGCAAAGAAGACTGCTGCTATAACTCAGAGTATATGTGAAATGACCAACTTACTGAAGCAGATGCAGCTAAGTCAACAACAAGCTCAGCAAGTTCAACCTTCTCCATCACAGCACAGCCAATAGTAGTGGTTCCACAAAGAGTAAGCATAATCTGTGCAGATTACAGTCATTATATTAATGAGTGTCTGCAACTCCAACAGGAAGACAACACTGTGGCAGCCACTCACAACTTCTATGACCGCCCCAAACAAGGGTACAATCAAGGTGGCAGCTACAACCATGGATGGCAGGATAACTCCAACCAAGGTTGGAGGGATGATGAGCGGATAATTTGTACGCTTTTTGGCATTATTTTTAGTATGTTTTTAGTATGATCTAGTTAGTTTTTAGTATATTTTTATTAGTTTTTAGTTAAAATTCACTTTTCTGGACTTTACTATGAGTTTGTGTGTTTTTCTTTGGGATTTCAAGTATTTTCTGGCTGAAATTGAGGGACCTGAGCAAAAATCTGATTCAGAGGCTAAAAAGGACTGCAGATGCGTTGGATTGGATCTGACCTCCTGCACTCGAAGTGGATTTTCTGGAGCTACAGAAGCCCAATTGGCGCGCTCCAACGGAGTTGGAAAGTAGACATCCTGGGCTTTCCAGCAATATATGATAGTTTATACTTTGCCCAAGATTTGATGGCCCAAACTGGCGTTCAAAGTCACCATCAGAATTTCCAGCGTTAAACGCCGGAACTGGCACCAAAGTGGGAGTTAAACGCCCAAAATGGCACAAAAGCTGGTGTTTAACTCCAAGAAGAGTCTCTACACGAAAATGCTTCAATGCTCAGCCCAAGCACACACCAAGTGGGCCCGGAAGTGGATTTTTATGTCATTTACTCATCTCTGTAAACCCTAGGCTACTAGTTCTCTATAAGTAGGACCTTTTACTATTGTATTTTCATCTTGGTTCTTCTGGTTCCCTCTCTGGGACCGAAGCCAATAATCACACTATCACTTATGTATTTTCAACGGTGGAGTTTCTACACACCATAGATTAAGGTGTGGAGCTCTGTTGTACCTCGAGTATTAATGCAATTACTATTGTTCTTCTATTCAATTCCGCTTGTTCTTGTTCTAAGATATCACTTGTTCTTCAACTTGATGAATGTGATGATCCGTGACACTCATCATCATTCTCACCTATGAACGTGTGCCTGACAACTGATGGTATTTTGTGGAAAAATAAATTTCCAACACACATATCCAACCGGCAAGTGTACCGGTCGCATCAAGTAATAATAACTCACATGAGTGAGGTCGATCCCACAGGATTGATGGATCAAGCAATTTTAGTGGGTGATTAGTTTAGTCAAGCTAACATTGAAGTGAATTTGGATGAAGTGTAGCCAACAGAAAGTAAATTGGAAGGAAATTAAAAGATGCAGAAAATAAAATTGCAGGAACTTAAATAACAAGAAAGTAAAATAGCTGAAACTTAAATTGCAAGAAAGTAAATTGCATCAAATGTAAAGGGGGCTGGGGTGCTAGCAATTAAATGAAAGCAGTAGATCCAGCTTAGAACAATTGCAAGGAAATTAAATTGCAGGAAAAGTAAATTCAAGGTCACAGTAGCTTAAATGTAAATTGCAGAAGAACACAAGTGCAGGAAATTAAATTGGGAGCAATGAGATGCAACAAAGAGACATAGATCATTTTTCAAGTCTCAAAGTGAAACTAACAATTTCAATGAAACAGTAAAAACAGAAGGAAAGCCAAGAGCTCAATTGCTCACTTGACCAAGACAGAAACAAAATTCAACTCAATTGTGAAACTCAGAAAAGAAATTCAAGATCTCAGGGAATCAATGAGACTAGAAACAAGTCTAGATCTCAAGCCCTTCCTTGATCAATTCAGAGAACA
>QBTX01001754.1:0-33382 GCA_003063285.2 Arachis monticola
CTGTATGTAGGGTGTTACTGTTTTCAATGGCTACCATCCTTCCTCTTGGCATGAAAAATACAGGCACGGTTCTGCATCTAATCAACTGTCGTATCTCTCGTCTCGGCATGAAATATACCAGGTACAGCTACCGCACGCCTAATCATCTGTCGGTTCTCACTAGGTTGGGATAGGATGCTCTCTTTTTTGCACTGTCACTGCGCCCAACATTCGTGAGCTTGAAGCTCGTCACAGTCACCCTTCCCAGATCCTATCGGAAACACAGACAAGGTTTTAGACTTTTCGGATCACAGGAATGCTGCCAAATGGTTCTAGCCTCTGCCACGAAAGGTTCTATCTCATGGACGTCGTCGTGGATTAGAGACAGAGACGCACTCAAGTTGTCGCTTAATGACTACGTTGAGCTTAGATGGAATGGGAGTGGTTGTCAAGCACGCATTCTAGTTGGAAATAATGTATGAGGTGTAACGGATCACATATTTTTACTACTTATTGCAAGTAAGAGTGAGTATAGTAGAATCAGAATACAACGCGATTGATAGAAACACATAGTCATGCTGCCATTAATCTATTGACACAGCAGAGCCTCTCACCCCCACCTATGGTTTAGGACTCATGACCATGAAGATTACACTAAAAAGTAATGTTAATGAGTTAGCAAACTGAATCTCAATAGTTTTTATACTAGACTACTAACTTAGGTTTACAGAAAGTGAGTAACTAGTGCAGGGTAGTGCAGAATTTCACTTCCCGAGAGCCCACTTTGGTGAGTTTTGGACTGAGCTTTGAAGCTTTTTCATGAATAGGCATTTATTGGAATTAAAGCCAGCTGGGTGCCAGGGTTTTAGGGGGGCGGGAGGGGAGTTTACTCTAGTTCTCGGTTTCCGTTCTGGCGTTTTACGCCAGAAGGGTCCTCTGGCTAACGTATGCCAATTAGGCCATCAAAACTCGAAGCAAAGTATGGACAAATTCTATATTTCTGGAAAAGCCCAAGATGTCTAAATTCCAACACAATTGAGAAAGCGCAATTGGGTTTTTGTAACTCCAGAAAATATACATCGAGTGCAGGAGGGTCAGAATCCAACACATCTGCAATCCTTTCTCAGCTTCTGAACCAGACTTTTGCTCAAATGCCTCAATTAGCTAGAAAAATACCTAATTTACAGAAAAACACACCAAATTCATAGTAAAGTCCGAAATTGTGGTTTTTGCATAAAACTAATAAGAAACTATATAACAAAAGTAAGTAAAACATTACTAAACTATGTAAAATAATCAAAAAGCGTATATTATCCGCTCATCACAACACCAACTTAAAACTTTAAGGTAATAAATTAAAAAAAACAATAGATAAAAGAAGAGAGAACCAATAAATTTTCAAAAACATCCAAATGAAGGATTAGTCTTATTAGTATGGCGGACTAGTAGCATTTTGCTTCCTGAACAGTTTTGCTCTTACTTTATCCTTTGAAGAATAGAATGATTATTAAAAAAAAAAAAAAAAAATTAGATAATGTTATTGATTCTCCTTTGTTTTGGTTGCTTATTCCTGACACAGCTACTTATGAGTCTTGGCCGTGACCCCTAGCATTTTGTCTTCCAGTATTACAACCGGATACATAAATCTGCCACAGACACGTAACTGGGTGAACCTTTTTCAGATTGTGACTCAGCTTTGCCTGAGTCCCCAGTTAGAGGTGACCAGAGTTCTTAGGCACACTGCTTTTTTTCTTTTGGTTTCAGGCTCTAACGCTCAGTCTCAAGGCTTTTCACCTGAAGATTTTATGATTTTTCAGCATTATCCTAATAATTTTCTCCTTTTTTATTCTTTTCAATTTTTTTTTTTTTAAATTAATTTTGTATCTCCTATCAAAATATGTCTGTTCAAGCTTACATTCAGAAGTCGAAGTATTGCCACCACATCCAAATAATTAAGCTTGATTTTAAGATAGATTTCGAAATTATGACTCCTTGTTCTTTTGCAATAATAAAACATTTTCATGTTAAGAAGGTGAGATCGATTCACTGAAAATCATTCATAACTTTATAAAAAAAAAAAAAAAAAAAAAAAAAAAAAAAAAAAAAAAGATAAAGACAAAAAGACTTATCTCTTCATTCATTAACATTATCATTACAATAAAATTAAAAATAAGAAAAATAAGGAAATTTAAGAAGGTCCACCTTCAGCTGGTAGATCAACCTCATTATTTAAGTGGTTTTCTTAATGTCCTCATTTAAAGGCTTTTATCACTTTCCACATTTATTCAATGAAATAGTCCATGGCATTTTGTAATTCTCCTTAATTTAGTGCTTAAGAGGAACACATTGGTCCTTTTTATGACTTAGAATAGCTAAATTTACTTCACCCTGGATTCCATTAGATGCCTTGACCTGTGTGTTTGTAAGTGATTTTAGGTTTAGGAGGCAAAGAATGTGGATCCGAGGGAATGAAGGAAAGCATGAAAAATGGAGAAATCATGAAGGAATGAAGATGAATCAAAAAGCTGTTCAAGCCGACCCTCTTCGCAACCTAATCGACCCATAACTTGAGCTACAGAAGTCCACAATGATGCGTTTCTAGTTGAGTTGAAAGCTAACATCTGGGGTTCCGAAACGATATAAGATTTCCCATAGTTCTATTACGTCTGTGACGACGTATGTGCACTGCTCCGTGCACGCCATTGTAGCTCCATATGATCCATTTAAAGCAATACGTGGCCAGCGAATTCTAAAAGCCTTTTGGGCCCAATCCAACTCATGTTCTGCCATGCTACTTTAAGCAAAGGATATGATAGGGAATCACCATACTTTACTTACCTTCACATATTAGTTTAGTTTATGTTAGTTTTAGAGAGAGAGAATGGCCCTCTAACTTTCTCTCTCACGAGAATTAGGATTCAGGGATACGTATTTCAATAAATCTAGATCTACGGTTTCCAATTCATTGCTTCTCTACTTCTTCTCTTGCCAATCTTTGTTGTTGCATTTATGATTCTCTTTCTTTTGTTGTAATTTCTTTAATTGTTGTTTCTATTTTTTTTTTTCAATAATAAAACAATATGCAAGTCTTTCTATTTTCTTCCAATCCATTTGAAGGTAATTTCATAATAATTATGCTTTTCTTCTTGTTTGTTGTTATTAATTCCTTGCCATAAGTACGTTGTTAGATTTCATTGTTGCTTTATCAATTTTACTGTTGCTTTCCTTTTCAGCCTTCCCATGTTTGTAGATGAATCGCTTGGTTGATTTTAGTCGTAGATTTTCGTTCTCTCTTCTGGCCTCGGGGCAGTAATTGTAGACGCCTTAAGGTCTATCTAATTTCCTTTTTTGATTGCTAATTAGAAGTTGCTAATTGAATTTGCATACCACTAAGCTAGCTCTTTCCTGTGGAGTTGGCTAGGACTTTTGGAATCAAGTTGATTCATCCACTTGACTTCCTCCATGGTTAGAGATTAACCAAGTCAGGTAGCAATGGGACCAATTTGTGGTCACAAATTGAGGAGGATAACTATGATAGGAAGCTTCTGGTCCTCATTCCTTGTCAAGAGTTTTTCAGTTGTTAGCATTTTTTCATAGCAGTTTATATTTTTTTGTCCTAAGATCTCAAAAAAAAACCCAATATAAACTCATAACAATCACAAAGACACTTTATTACCATTCCTAGGGAGAACGACCCGAGCGTTCAATACTTCGTTTATTAAATTTAAGGGTTTGTACTTGTGACAAACAAATTTTTGTATGAAAGGATTTTTTTTTTTTTTAATTAGAAAAATAAAGAACAAGTTGATTAAAGAACGGGTCCATTTTAGTGATGGCGGCTAGTCTTTCCTCTTGAAGATCCTATGGAGTGCTTGAGTCCTCAATATCTCTTCCTTGCCTTTGTTGCTCTCCCTCATGGACCTCTTGGTCCTTTCTGATTTCTATGGAGGATAATGGAGTTCTCTTGGTGCTCCATCATTAGTTGTTCCATGTTAGATCTCAAATCTCCTAAAGAGAGTTGCTCCCAATAGCCTTGTGATTGAAAGTGTATCCCTTGAGACATCTCAGGTATTTTTTGATGAGGGACTTCCTCAAGCTCTTGTTGGGCATATTAGAGCGGCTTCTCTTGTTTGCTCACCTATCACTCTTCTTAGTGATTGGTGCTTTCCCCTTCATTGAAGCATGGATGAGGATGTCCTTATCTCTATGAGAATTATGGCGATCTGCTTGAAGATTGACTAGGTGACACGAATGAGATCGGGAAAGAGCTTAGTCGTAACGCTACTCGCCAAAGTGGAGGCCTTCAGCATTTCCGTCACCGTAAACTTCGTATAGTTCTGAGGTATGATCTCATAATATTACTAGTCTCTCACTCGTTCCAATCACTCGCATGCTATTGGATATGATGAGGCTCCAAATCCGTCCAGCAGTAACTTCAGAACCGCGTTGCATAGGCTTAGTAGGAATGATAGAGCGTTTGATGAACTCTAACCATCCTCTAGATCAACGGGCTTTGAGGTCAACGCTCTCAGTTGAACCGACGACTTGCCTGTTGAGTCTCTCTTCCATTCGACTCCTTCCAACAGAGTCATAAGATTGGTCAACCTTTGATTCAAAATTGACTTTCTAGTGAAAGGATGAAGGATCTCGCTTGCATTGCAATGTGGCAAGTTGAATGCGAACCTCAGTTCTGGACTGAAATCCAAGTATTTCCCCCCAATCATTGGAGCTCACATTCTTTGGTGTTCGGGTTCACACTTTTGATCAGGTATTCCTTAGTATGCCTATGCATTAAGCATAGAACTCTGATCGAACCATTAAAGATTCTGAACTTGTTGGAATAGGATTGGTGAGAATTCCCAACCTCTTCTTTGAATCTATTTTCGGATTTTTTTTTTTTTTCTCATTTCTTTTTGAGCATGAAGTGAACCTCAGGGATCACCTTTTTTTTTGGCCACAATTCATAAACAGTGGGTCTAATAGACGCTTTGAGATGAATTTTCCATCTCCACATGACTCGGATGCTCGCGAAGCACTTGCTTCCCTTTTCCTCTCCTGACGGTTTTCTCCAGGTCTTAAGGTCGCCAATTCAATATGTTATGGAAAAATAAAACAAGCAGACGCTTTTCCCACACGCAAACTTAAGAGTTTGCTCGTCCTCGGATGCAAAAATAAGGAAAGAAGGGCGTAGATAGAAACGAAAAAACGTGGAGGATATGGAAGGAGAGTGATTCGGCCAAGGGGGTTTTGAAGGGATTTTTATGTGTGAAAGTGGAGGCAGTAAGGAGGGTGTATATAGGGTAAGGAGAGAGGGGGAATTGAGATAGAAGGGAGATAGGGTTTGGATATTAAACTTGGTTTGAATTTTGAAGGTGGGGTAGGTAGGGGTTTTTTGTTTTGTTTTTTTGGGAATTTTGAGGATGATTTATTTGGTGAGGTGTTGCGGGAAGAGAAATAGATGTGATAGGTGAATTATATTTATGGAAGATAAAAAAAATGATGAAGTAAAAGGAGAGAGAAATAATTGGAGGGATAGTGATGAGTGGATACATTCTATAACGCTTTTTGGCAATTGTTTTTAATAAGTTCTTTATATATTTTATTCATTTTGTTATATTTTTAGTTATTTTTTATCAAAAAATTCAACATTTCTGATTTTTACTATCGAGGTTTGTATTTTTTTGCTGTGATTTCAGGTATTTTCTGGCTGAAATTGAGGACCTGAGCAACAATCTGGCATTCAGCAGGCTTGAAAAAGGAACTGCAGATGCTGTTAGGTTTCCTGCCTCCCTACACTCGGAAATGGATTTTCAGGCAACTACAAAAAGCCCATTAGCACGCTCTCAATTGTATTGGAAAAGTAGACATCCTGGGCTTTCCAGCAATAATTATATGTATACTTTGCTGCAGTTGAGCGCAGCAAACTGAGCGTTTAACGCCAACTTTCTACCCTATTTCTGGGAGTTACAACGCCAGAAACTGGCATTAAAAACTGGAAGTTAAACGCCAGAAAACAGCAAAGCAACCTGGCATTTGAGTGCAGGGCATCCTTGCCAGTTTCCTGACCTTTCATTTACTGTTTTCTTGTTAGTTTCATGCATTTCCTAAAAAATAAGCTATTTGGGTAGATATCCACTTACATCTTGATTCAACCATACATTGTGCATTTTACAATTATTCATTGAAGGATGTTTGCATGATTTTAAGTGACAAATTTTTTTATCATTGCATTCCCATTATTGCAGACTAAGAACTTTGATGCACTTCTTATTGCTATGATTTCAGACCAAAGGAAGCAAGGAATGGGAGGTAACTTGCAAAGTTAATGAGAAAGTGATTGCCAAACGTTCCACAGCCCATCATTGGACCACGTTAAGTAGTCACGTTAACTATAGTTACTTGAACTCTAACATGGAGAGGGAATTGACGCCCAACGTTAGTGACACTTAACATTGTCCTAACGTGTTGGAAATGACTTCATACAGTGGCCACGTTAGAGTCCACGTTAAACTTAGTTAACTGTGGCCACTAACGTTAGAGCTTATCCTATTCGCCAAAGTTAGTGACATCCAACATTCATTACATTGGCCGTAAGGAGGCAACTACACTCCCGTTAATATTGTTAACGTGGGAGCTAACGTAAGAAGCCAAGCATGGGTCGACCGAATGTTAGTACACCGCAACATTGTCACTAACGGTTGTAAGCAAACACACAACCCCACCAAAGAGCCACGTTAACTTCCATGTTAACTTAGTTAACGTGGAAGCTAACGTTGATGAGTGAAAGAATGGCAAACATTAGTGACACTCACATTGTCACTACATGTTGGGGATGGCTAAGCATGGGCCACGTAAGAAGCCACGTTAACCTAGTTAACCGTGGACTCTAACGTGAGGAGTAGGGGCACCTTTGGTAAACGTAAGTGAAATGTGAGTCGTCACTAAGTCTAAAGGATTGGCAACCCTCGTTAAAGAGCCATGTTAACTAAGTTAACGTCGAGCTCTAACTGTGGGAACAATGGGGGCTTTTAAAAGTATGGGAATGTCTAAGTCTCAATAACGTTGCGAAGGACTTAGAGGACAACGTTGTGGCAACGGTTATCCTACTGTTGAAGTTAACCGAGGCTTTATTACATGTAAACGTTAGTAGAAAAGTTTGATTGTCACTAACGGTTTCTCGAACTTATATTTTCATAAACGTTAACTCCCCCTAAACGTCCTGAGTTAAAGTCTTCTGCCCACTCACATTCTTTTCTCTGTAAGTAAAGCCAAGCCAAAATGAGGAATAAACTGGCTTCAAACTCAAGATCCAAAGGCCATCCAAGACTTAGAAGAGCTAACAGAAGCTAGAGAGGAGTAGTTTATATAGGAGTAGCTTTGAATATGTTGAAGGAGAGTCGGAAGCTATGTAAATAAGATGAACTCTCTGCTATTTTAACAAGTTTTTTAATTTCTAGTTTATGTGTTATCTCCATCTTTGTTTTCATTTTTAGAGCTATAAGCAACTAAACCCTTTCATTGGGTTAAGGGAGCTCTGTTGTAATTTGATGGTATCAATACTAATTTTCATTACTTCTTTCTATCTTCTTCTCTTGTTTTAACTTGAAAGCTTTCCGATCTTCATCCAATTGAAAGTAGTTATCTTGGAAGAGAAGTTTTTCAAACTTGGATCTCTTCTGAACCTTGAAAGGGATGAAGAGATCACGCTAGAAATACCTTCTCATGTTGGACCAAAATGGGTTTGGAATGGGTTTATGATGACATACCCTCCCAATACTTGGATTTGGAAAATGAAGTGTATCATCATGACCATCTTCTTCTCTCCTGAGCAATTGACCAAGGAATGGCACTTGATCAATTTGGAGAGGAGTTGAATTGCAGACTTGTAATTCCAATCATTAAGATTTCCATAGGAGACAATTGGAGTTGATTGATTGAGGACAAAGATGAAAATGAACTTGATCCGGAGAATTGCAACATCTCCTGAGCCAATGAACTCACTCCCATCTGATCTTACCCTTCTCTTTAATTCTGCCATTTACTTTTATGAGCAATCCCTTCCCATTTACAATTCTGCCATTATTTTCATTCATTTACTTCCAGTCCTGTTAACTCTAGCATTTACTTTTCTGTTGATTTACATTCCCGCCCATTTTATTTTCTGCACTCTCAACCCAATTCTGGATTCGCTCAACTAGAAATTTCTTCTAATTAAAGTTGTTGATCAATCCAATTCCCTGTGGGATTCGACGCACTCTCATTGTGATTTTTACTTGACGACAAATTCGTTACACTTGCCGAAGGAAAAATTTGTTGAGAGACAGTCTTCACCCGCCCATAAGCATTTCAACTACAAAGAAAAGTTTCTTCTACACATGGGAGCTTCAATGCTCAAGCCCAAGCAACATACCAAGTGGGCCCACGAAGTGGATTTATGCACTATCTATCCTTAGTTTACCCATTTTCTGTAAACCCAGCGTTATTAGTTTAGTATAAAAACTACTTTTAGAGATTTATTTTGTTACTCATGACATTTTTATATTCTTATTTTTATTTCAACGGCTTGATCTCAAAACCCATGGTTGCGGGGTGAGGGAGCTTGGCTGTGTTTCGATGGATGTAATGTACATTCTACTGTTTTCTATTCAAACACGTTTGTTTCTTTCTAAGATATTCACTCGCACTTCAACCTGAATGATGTGATGATCTGATCATTCTTCTCGCCTATGAACGCGCGCGCGCACCACCGTTCATTTCTATCTGCGTTGCTTGGTTGGCTATCTCTTGGGTTATCTAATATAAGATTAGAACCTTCGTGTATAGGCTGGAATTTATTGGCGGCCATTCTTGAGATCCGGAAACGGTCTAACCTTGCCTGTGGTATTCTTGGAGTTAGGATCTGGGATGGTATGACTGTGACGACCTTCAAACTGACGGTGTGGGGCGTGGTGACAGACGCAAAGGAATCATGATCCCTATTTACATGAGTGAGAATCGCAGATGATTAGCCGCGCTTTGACAGAGCATTTAGACCATTTTATCTGAGAGACGGATGGGTAGCATTGACAATGGTGTCCACTAAGCATACCACTTGCCATGGAAGGGAGCCTGCGTGCGTGAAGAGAAAGACAGTAGGAAAGCAGAAGATTTCAGAGACAGAGGCATTCTCCAAACCTCAACCTGTTCTCCGTTACTACATAACAAGTATCATTTAACTCATGCTTTTTCTGCATTTTCTAATAAAACTAGGGAATTGTCAATTGATCATCCTCAACAAGTGGTGAGCTTACACAGGCGTCTAACCCATAGCTCTGCTTCAGTTCCGAACATCTCGTGTATCGTGCACTTTCGCCCTCTACGTAAGGTAATCTTGGACGACACATTTGCTCTTGTGGTTATTGTTGCGAAATTGTTAAAAGTCGTGATTGTGATTTCGTACTGCACCAAGTTTTTTGCGCGGTTCCGCGGATTTTTCGAGTTTGGACCAACTGCCGGTTTATTTTGTTGCTTAGATTAGGAAAAAATATTTCTTTTCTGTTTACGGTCACCTAAAATTGCGTCTTCTATTATTGTTTTTGGTTAAAATTTTAAAATCCTTATTTTTTTTAAAAATTTTCTCGATAATATTTTTTTTAATCAAACTAATAATTGAGTTTTTTCTATTTGAGTTTAGGTTTCATTGCTCTTTTAATTTTGGTTTGTCGATTGCATGTCTTAATTTCCCTCCTTAATTTTTGAAAATATAATGCATTGTGTTCTTCATTTGTCTTCAAGCTGTTCTTTGTTTATTTTCTGGTTTGATCCTAGTTTTACTTTGTTTTGTGTTTTTCCTTGTTTTTCTTCACTCTTTTTTCTATGAGAATTTATTTAAAAAAATTTATAAATACTTTTTAAGTTTTTTTTTTTTTTTTTAAATTATTTTTTGTATACTAAAATTAGCTAAAATTATGTCCTTGTGTCATCTATAAGTCTTCAAAGTGTTTTGGTGTTCATCTTTGACTTCAAAGCTTTTTGTTTGTTTTCTTCCTGTATTGATCTATAAAAACATTCTAAGTTTGGTGTCATTTATTGTTTTTCTCTTTCTCACTGCATTAACTTCAAGAAAATATCTTTTCCTCTTTATTTTAAGTTTTAATTTTTTGAAAGTTTTTTTTTTTTTTTCATATTTTATTCTTATATTTCTATATATTTGTATCTTATCTTAGTTTTAAAATATTTAATAATAATCAAACCTTTTCAAAAATTTAAATCTTTTTAAATCCTTATCTTCTCCCTTACCTCAGCTGTTATTCTGTATCTTTTTCCTCCAAATATTACATAAAATAAAAAAAATCAAATCTTCTCAATCATTCTTTTTATTTATCTTATCTTTATCTGTTCACAAGTATCTTTTAATTTTAAGGACATTCTTTCTTTCAATTACTCCACTAACCAATTTCTCTCTCTTCATTTTTTCAAAATCCTACCCACATCTTTTGTCAAAATCTTTTGATTAATTAAAAAAAAAAAAAAAATCTTTTTATTTTCTTTCTCTTCTATTTTCGAAATTATGTCATTTTCATTTATTTTATTTTATTTTATTTTTTTAATTATCAGGTTTCTTCACTTATATATCCCTATATATATCATTATTTGCACATCCGCATACATCTCCCTTCTGCTCATGGAACGCTAAGTGGAACATGATACAGTTCCAGAGCGAACTCTGTTGGTCCATTATTGCTTAACCACTACTGCTGCTACTGGGGTACAGCTAAGTCACTCTGTTCTACCCCTCCATTAAGAGCCTAGAGCTTTTGAAGCTAAACCCTCCAAGCTCATTATCATGGTCTGCAGCAAAAATTGCCACTATTCCGGTCTGCCCACAGGAAGAACCTATAGTTTCTGGCACAGTTTTACAAATTTGTGACCACCAGTAGCAGTGATAAGGAAGTAGATCAGAATGTCTAGAGATTATTACTGTTTCCTTTTGCTGTAAAGATCAAGCAGTCAAGAGGTTGGTAAATAAACAACCCACCAGCAAGCATAAGGACACGGAAACAGTTATCAGACCACAGCTTCCCTGATCATATCTTTCCCTCCAAAAATTGAGCACAGCTAGGCTGGGACCATTTCATAGGCTTTAAAAGAGCGTAAATGAATCTCTTTATACTCGCCGCTGCGAGAGGTACAAAGGGAAATGCTAACGAAATGCCCCTCTGAAATGTTTCAGAATGGGTACAGTTACACATCTTTTACTATGGGCTTACCAGAAAAAACTTCAAAATCTGTAAGATCACTTCAGCTGGAGCTAGATCTATACACATGATAAAGACAATTGAAGGAGGCTCAGGAGCTCATTGATACAGTTGCAAAGAATCAGCCGTATGTCCTTAAGTAGTGAGTCCTCCTTGAAAAAAGAGGCTAAAGCAGTATCCACTGAACTTAGTCCTCAAGAAAAACTAATGCTGACTCAATCGGAGCAACTATCTTTTATAACAAGGCAGTTAGCAGATTCAAGGAGATGCTCCAAGAACACTAAAAATTAGCTAATCAAAATAGACTTGGAGCCAATTGGTCCCATCAGACAAACAGAGCTATCTAACAGATAACGAGAATGCCAAGATGGTTTCAATTAAGGAGGTGGAGCACATTAAAGTCTCACCATCAATGCCAGCAGAAGCCAAGAAAGGAACAACTTGATTACAGGTTATGCAGCAGACCACTACCCCCACAATCCCTCTGAAGGACGTAAGAGCCCCAGAAAGAAGATGATGTCTGGCGTTTAAGCGCCAGGAACTAAGCGGTAGATCTCGGCGTCTACAAGCCCCAATCCATGGTTCCAGTTCTCCATCAAAACGCCAAAAAGCGGTAGGACTCTTGCATTGAAATTGGCCCAATCACTATCTTCCCTATACCTGGTGTGTTTTAAAAGCGCCAATGAGGGATCAGACACCTGCAAGTCCTGATAACAACCCCTCAAGAAGGCTTCTTAACCTGCCTCTGTAGGAATAAACCTGCAGCAACTAAGGGTAAAGAATATAAAGCCAAGATGGCACTACTCCTTTAGAAACTCCGCCAAGAAAAACAGGATAAACAATTTGCCCCGCTTTGCAGACTACCCTCAGGACTCTTGAAATAAAAATCCCGTTTGCAGAAGCACTTGAGCCACATACCACTCTATATGCTAAGTTCATGAAAGAAGTCTTAAGTCATAAGAAGGATTGCGAAGAGAAACTGAAAAGTTTCTACTCACTGCAAAATGCAGCTTTGCAGTCCATATCTAAACAAGCCTTACTAGAAAAGACTTAGGATCTCGGAAGCATTTATGATACCCTGCAGCCATTAGAGGGTGATTGTACCAAGACAGCTATAGTGATCTTGGGGCAAGTATCATTCTAATACCTGCATCCACTTTCAGAAAGCTTGGCTTGACTGGAGAAGTCAAGCCAACCTGGATATGCCTCCAAACTTTGCTGAATGGCTCCATTTAAATGATCCATCAGAAATAATTAGAGGACAATGATTGTCAAGGTTTTGCCCGATTTGCCTTTCCATTGAGCTTTGTGAGTCTGGGCAAATGGAGGAGCAACAAGAGTGCACTCTCATTCTAGTAAGACCCTTCCTAGCAACTGGACGAACCTTAATTGACGTCCAAAAAATGGAAGTAACCCCTGAGAGTCGTACATGAGTGATGAGCTTCCAAAGTTGAATGTTGTCAAAGCTATGCAGCATCTAGACATCCCAAATGACTGCATGAGAGTTTATGTTATTGACTCCCTGGTACAGGAGATCAACATGGCTCAGAGTCTCGAATCCCAAGCTAGACGAACATCTTTAAGGATGTTCAGCTTGATCTGCAGGAACCAGAGGAAATACAAAAGAATTTTGGAAAATTCCTCAGGAGGGAGGAACCCCTAAACCCGAGCTCAACAACCATAACACATCCTGAAAATATGCGTTTCTGGAGGGATTGGCCTTTTCTTGTGATCATAAGCTCTGCCCCTAGAGCCACAAGAAGAAAGGCAACTTACTCAGGTCTAAGACACACAAGACAGTCTTGGCCTGGTCTATAATGACCTGTAAGGGAATCAACCAGCCAGACAATGCATAGCACAAGATCCTAATATAGAGGAAGATTCAAAGCCAGTGGTTCAACCACAGAGGCGTCTGAATCCAGCCATGAAGATGGACTACAGAAAACGAGGTCACTAAATTACTAGAGGCTGGATTAATTTATCCTATTTCCTGATAGCCCCTGCGGTCAACCTGTCCAAAGTTGTCCCCAAGAATGGAAGCATGACATTGGTTCCCATCTCATCGAAACAGATAAACTGGTTCCTAACAAGAACAGTTTCACAGTCGGTGGCCTGTATGTAGTATTGACTACAGCAAGGCTATACCAAGCCACCAGCGAACGGATCAACTCTTCCTTTAACCATCATAGGACCAGGATGCATATAACATGGAACCAGCAGTCCTAGAATCTTTACTGCTTTTAGGATGGCTATTCAGGTTAAAACCAAATAGCTACGCAGTAATCTTCAACGACCAAGCAGAAACAGCAATATCACATGTCCTTCCTGGAGTATCTGCCTCACAGAAGGATGCCTTTTGGTCTTTCCAATGCACCTGCAACCTTACAGAGATGCATGCTCTCTCATCTTTTGTTAATCATATGGCTAGGAGCAAATTTCTGGCAAGCTCTCTCCATGGATGACTTTCAGTATTTGGAGACTCATCAGCTCCTTGCCTTTGACCAATTTAGCACTTGTTCTGAAACGATGCCAAAAAACAAACCTAGTTTTAAACAGGAAAAATATCACCTTATGGTGACTGAAGGAATTGTCTTGGGGCATAAAATTTCAAACAACGGAATAAAGGTGGATCAAGTTAAAAGTCAGAGGTAATTGAAAAAATTACCACCACCTACCAATATTAAGACAATCAGAAGCTTTCTGGGGCATGCAGGCTTCTATAGGAGGTTGTTTACAAGGGATTTTTCAAAATTGCAAAACCTCTGCAGCAACCTGCTAGCTGTGACACGCCATTTGTGTCTGACACAAAGTGTCTGCAGGCATTTGAACCTCTCGAAAGCTAAGCCTGTGCACCAGCACCGGTTTTTCTGCACCAGACTGCGACATTATCATTTCGAAACTAATGTGTGAATGCTAGTGACCATTTGCATCTGGCATGCCATGATTGGGATAGAGATATGATAAGCTCCTGCATGTCATTTATTATGCTAGCCGTGTTTTAAATGCTGCACAGAAGAAATAGCTGCTTCAAACGTTAACTTCAACGTTAGTGGCATAAACGTTGCCACTAACGTTGCCTCTAAGTCCTTCGCACACGTTATTGAGACTTAACATTCCCAATAACTTTGAAAGGCCCCCATTGTTCCCACGTTAGAGCTCACGTTAACTTAGTTAACATGGCTCTTTAACGTGGGCTTGCCATCCTTCGAGAACGTTAGTGACACTCAACATTTTCACTAACGTTCCAAGGTGCCCCTATGCCTCACGTTAGAGTCCACGTTAACTAGGTTAACGTGGCTTCTAACGTGGCCATGCTTAGCCATCCCCAACATTAGTGACAATGTTGAGTGTCACTAATGTTGGCCATTCTTTCACTCATCAACGTTAGCTTCCACGTTAACTAAGTTAACATGGAAGTTAACGTGGCTCTTTGGGGGGTTGTGTGGTTGCTTACAACGTTAGTGACAATGTTGGGTGTCACTAACGTTGTCGACCATGCTTGCTTCTTACGTTAGCTCCCACGTTAACCAAGTTAACGTGGTATGTTGCTCCTTAGGCCAATGTTAATGACAATGTTGAATGTCACTAACGTTGGCGTTTCTCCCCCTTTCTAACGTTAGAGGCCACATTAACTAAGTTAACGTGGACTCTAACGTGGCCACTTATGAGCATTTGCCAACGTTAGTGACAATGTTAAGTGTCACTAACGTTGGCTCAACTTTCCCTCTCCATGTTAGAGTTCATGTTAACTTAGTTAACGTGACTCTTAACGTGGTCAATGATGGCTTTGAGAGCGTTATTGGCAATCACTTTTCTCATTAACTTTGCAAGTTACCTCCCATTCCTTGCTTCCTTTGGTCCTGAAATCAAGCAATAGAGTGCATCAAAGTTCTAGTCCAATTCATGGGCAATGCAAGATACAATTTGTCACTAAACTCATGCAAAATCCTCATGAAATAATGTAAAATGCACAATGTATGCTTGAATCAAGGTGTAAGTGGATATCTACCCAAAACTAGCTTATTTTTTAAGGAAATGCATGAAACTAACCTAAAAACAGTAAAGAAAAGGTCAGTGAAACTGGCCAAGATGCCCTGGCATCAAATGCCAGGTTGCTGCCTGTTTCTGGCGTTTAACTCCAGTTTTTATGCCAGTTCTGGCGTTTAACGCCAGAATAGGGTAGAAAGTTGGCGTTAAACGCCAGTTTGCATGCGCTCAACTCGAGCAAAGTATGAACTATTATATATTGCTGGAAAGCCCAGGATGTCTACTTTCCAATACAATTGAGAGCGTGCTAATTGGGCTTTTGTAGCTCCATTGGAAATCCCATAATTCGAGTGTAGGGAGGTCAGAAATCAACAGCATCTGCAGTCCTTTTTTCAGCCTCTGAATCAGATTTTTGCTCAGGTCCCTCAATTTCAGCCAGAAAATACCTGAAATCACAGAAAAAAATACAAACTCATAGTAAAATCAGAAATGTGAATTTTGAATAAAAAATAATAAAATATAACAAAAAGTGAATAAAATATACTAAAAACTACTTAAAAATAATGCCAAAAAGCGTATAAATTATTCCACTCATTCACTTAAAACTCCCAATTATTTCTCTCTCCTTTTCACACATTCCAATACACTCTTCCCCATATTTACCATTTTCACCTTATCACTATTCGTTTTCTCTTCCCCAACACCCCTCACCAATCAAATCAATTCCTCTTCCCCAAAACCATCATAATACCCCACCTACCCCCACCTTCAAAATTCAAACCATTTCCCTTCCAAACCCATCCCCTATCACACGAATTCCCCCTCTCCCTTCCCCTATAAATACCCCTCCTTACTCCTCCACTTTCACACATAAAAAATCCTTCAAAACCCCCTTGGCCGAATCACTCATCCCTTCCATATCCTCCACTTTTTCTTCTTCTACTCCCTTCTTTCTTATTTTGCTCGAGGACGAGCAAACCTCTTAAGTTTGGTGTGGGAAAAAGCTCTGCTTTTTATTTTTCCATAACTATTAATGGCACCTAAGACCGGAGAAACCTCTAGGAAGAGGAAAGGGAAGGCAAGTGCTTCCACATCCGAGTCATGGGAGATGGAAAGATTCATCTCAAAGGTCTATTAAGACCACTTTTATGAATTTGTGGCAAAAAAAAGGTGATCCCCGAGGTTCACTTCATGCTCAAAAAGAATGAGTATCCGGAGATCTGACGTGAGGTTCAAAGAAGAGGTTGGGAAATTCTCACCAATCCTATCCAACAAGTCAGAATCTTAATGGTTCAAGAGTTCTATGCTAATGCATGGATCACTAAGAACCATGATCAAAGTGTGAACCCGAACCCAAAGAATTGGCTCACAATGATTGGGGGGAAATACTTGGATTTCAGTCCAGAAACTGAGGTTGGCATTCAACTTGCCAATGATGAGAGGAGATCCTCATCCTTTCACTAGAAGAGTCAACTTTGATCAAAGGTTGGACCAAGTCTTCATGGACATCTGTGTGGAAGGAGCTCAATGGAAGAGAGACTCCAAAGGCAAGTCGGTTCAACTGAGAAGGCTTGACCTCAAGCCCGTGACTAGAGGATGGTTAGAGTTCATCAAACGCTCTATCATTCCTACTAGCAACCGGTCTGAAGTTACTGTGGACCGGGCTATCATGATCCATAGTATCATGATTGGAGAGGAAGTAGAAATTTATGAGATCATACCTCTAGAACTATACAAGGTGGCTGACAAGCCCTCCACTTTGGCAAGGTTAGCCTTTTCCCATCTCATCTGTCACCTATGCAATTCAGCCAGAATTGTCATAGAGAAAGACATCCTCATTGAAGGGGAAAAGCCCATCACTAAGAAGAGGATGGAGCAAACAAGAGAGCCCGCTCATGGACCTCAACAAGAGCATGAGGAAATCCCTCATCAAGAAAACCCTGAGATGCCTCAAGGGATGCACTTTCCTCCACAAGGCTATTGGGAGCAACTCTCTTTAGGAGATTTGAGATCTAACATGGAACAACTAATGATGGAGCACCAAGAGCACTCCATTATCCTCCATGAAATCAGAAAGGACCAAAGAGCCATGAGGGAAGAGCAACAAAGGCAAGGAAGAGATATTGAGGAGCTCAAGCACTCCATAGGATCTTCAAGAGGAATAACTAGCCGCCGTCACTGATGATTAGACTTTTGTGTGGTTTAGAATTCACTAATGAAGTCTCGTTGTAAAGTATAGTTTCTAAACCAAGCAATAATCCTTTCATACAAAAATTTGTTTGTCACAAGTACAAACCCTTAAATTTATAAACCGAAGTATTGAACCTCGGGTCGTTCTCCCTAGGAATTGTAATAAAGTGTCTTGTTATTGGTTATGAGTTATATTTGGGGTTTTTGAGATTTTAGACAAAAAATATAAATGGCTATGAAAATAAACTAACAACTAACAAAGCTCTTGACAAGGAATGAGGACCAGAAGTCCTATCCTAGTTATCCTCCTCAATTGTTGACCACAAATTGTCCATTGCTACACTTAGTTAACCTCTAACAATGGAGAAAGTCAAGTGGATGAATCAACTTGATTCCACAAGTCCTAGCCAACTCCCAAGGGAAAGACTAGCTTTAGTGGTATCCAAATCAATTAGCAACTTCTAATTATCAATCAACAAAGGAATTAGATAACTTAAGCGTCACTAATTACTCCCCCTAGGCCAAGAGGAACAAAATCTACACTAAAATCCAACCAAGCATTTCATCAAACACTTGGAAGGCATAAAAGGAAAGCAAAGTAAATTGATAACAACAATGAAATCTAACAACTACTTATTGCAAGGAATTAATAACAACAATCAAAAGAAACATAATTATTATGAATTACCTCAAATGGAATTGGAAGAAAATAGAAGGAATAAGAGTAGATCTACAATAAAGCATAGAAACAACATAAAGGAAATTACAACAAAAGAATAGAGAAATCATAAATGCAACAACAAAGAATTGAGAAGAAGAAGAAGTAGAAAGCATGAATTGAAAYCTAGATCTAGATTATTGAACTAAACCTAATCCTAATCCTAATTCTAGAGAGAAGTTAGAGCTTCTCTCTCTAAAACTAACCTAAACTAAACTAATATGTGAAGGTATGTAAAGTATGTTGATTCCCTATCAATCCTTTGCTTAAATAGCATCAGAAATGAGTTGGATTGGGCCCACAAGGCTTTAGAATTCGCTGGCCACGTATTGCTTTAAGTGGATCATATGGCAGCAACAATGCGTGCACGGACAGTGCACATACGCGTCACCATACGTATAGAAACTATGGTAAATCTTATATCGTTTCGAAGCCCCGGATGTTAGCTTTCCAACTCAACTAGAACTGCATCATTTGGACTTCTGTAGCTCAAGTTATGGTCGATTAGGTGCGAAGAGGTCGGCTTGACAGCTTTTGTGATTCCTTCATTTCTTCATGAGTTCTCCATTTTTACATGCTTTTCCTTCATTCCCTTCATCCAATCTTTGCCTCCTAAACCTGAAATCACTTAACAAACATATCAAGGCATCTAATGGAATCARGGTGAATTAAATTTAGCTATTCTAAGTCCTAAAAAGCATGTGTTCACTCTTAAGCACAATTAAAGGAGAATTTACAAAACCATGCTATTTCATTGAATAAATGTGGGTAAAAGGTGATAAAATCCTTTAAATGAGGCATAAGATAAACCCTAAAAATGGGGTTTATCAATCACTAAGGTGGACCCGTTCTTTAATTTCCTTATTTTTCTTATTTTTCTATTTTCGGTTTATATATTCTTTATGTTTTGTCTTTGTCTTTATCTTTATTACATGATCATTAGTGTTTAGAGTCTATATCTTAAAGTTATGAATGATTCCATGAATCTCTCACCTTTCTTAAATGAAAAATGTTTTTATTTGCAAAAGAACAAGAAGTGCATAATTTCGAAATCTATCTTAAAATTAGCTTAACTATTTTGATGTGGTGGCAATACTTCTTGCTTTCTGAATGTATGCTTGAACAGTACATATTTTTGATAGTGAAGGATATGAATGTTAAAATTGTTGGCTCTTGAAAGAATAAAAAAGAGAAATATTATTGATAATCTGAAAAATCATAAAATTTCAGGTGAAAAGCTTGAGACTGAGCGGTTAGAGTCCTGATCCAAAGAAAAAAGAGTGTGCTTAAGAACTCTGGGCACCTCTAGCTGAGGACTCTAGCAAAGCTGAGTCACAATCTGAAAAGGTTCACCCAGTTATGTGTCTGTGGCATTTATGTATCCGGTGGTAATACTGGAAAACAAAATGCTTAGGGTCACGGCCAAGACTCATAAAGTAGCTGTGTTCAGGAATCAGCATACCAAACTAGGAGAATCAATAACATTATCTGAATTCTGAGTTCTTATGGATGCCAATCATTCTGAACTTCAAAGGATAAAGTAAGATGCCAAAACTGTTCAGAGGCAAAATGCTACTAGTCCCGCTCATCTAATTAAGACTAATCTTCATTGATGTTTTTGAAATTTATTGTATTTTCTCTTCTTTTTATCCTATTTTGTTTTTAGTTGCTTGGAGACAAGCAACAATTTAAGTTTGGTGTTGTGATGAGCGGATAATTTATACGCTTTTTGGCATTATTTTTACATAGTTTTTAGTATGTTTTACTTACTTTTTGTTATATTTTTATTAGTTTTTATTGCAAAAACCACATTTCTGGACTTTACTATGAGTTTGTGTGTTTTTCTGTAATTTCAGGTATTTTCTAGCTGAAATTGAGGGATTTGAGCAAAAGTCTTATTCGGAGGCTGAGAAAGGATTGCAGATGTTGTTGGATTCTGACCCTCCTGCACTCGAAGTGAATTTTCTGGAGCTATAGAAATCCAATTGGCGCTCTTTCAATTGCTTTGGAAAGTAGACATCTTGGGCTTTCCAGAAATATATAATTGTCCATACTTTGCTCGAGATATGATGGCCTAAATTGGCATTAAACGCTAGCCAGAGACCCTTTTCTGGCGTAAAACGCCAGAACTGGCACCAGAACTAGAGTTAAACGCCTAAACTGGCACCCAAGCTGGCTTTTAACTCCAATAATGGCCTATGCACGTGAAAGCTTCAAAGCTCAGTCCAAACACTCACCAAGTGGGCTCCGGAAGTGGATTTCTGCACTACCTGCACTTAGTTACTCATTTTCTGTAAACCTAAGTTAGTAGTTTAGTATAGAAACTACTTTTAGAGATTCAGTTTGGTAACTCATAACATTTTACATTTTATATTGTATCTTCTATGGCATGAGTCTCTAAACCCCATAGGTGGGGGTGAGGAGCTCTGCTGTGTCTCAATAGATTAATGCAATGACTATTGTTTTCTATTCAATCGCGCTTGATTCTGTTCTAAGATACTCACTCGTACTTCAATATAAAGAATATGGTGATCCGTTACACTCATCATTATTCTCAAATCTATGAATGCGTGCTTGACAACCACTCCCATTCTATCTGAGCTCAATGTAGTCATTGGGCGACAGCTTGAGTGCGTATCTCTTGGGTCTCTAATCCACGGACCGAGTCCATGAGATTAGAACCTTCGTGGTAGAGGCTAGAACCATTTGGCAGCATTCCTGTGATCCGAAAAGTCTAAACCTTGTCTGTGGTATTCCGAGTAGGATCTGGGAAGGGATGACTGTGACGAGCTTCAAACTCACGAATGTTGGGCGCAGTGACAGTGTGCAAAAGGATAGAGAGATCCTATTCCAACACTAGTGAGAACCGACAGATGATTAGCCGTACGGTAGCTGTACCTGGTATTTTTCATCCGAGACGAGAGATCCGACAGTTGATTAGCCATGCAGAAACCGTGCCTGGTATTTTTCATCCAAGAGGATGGATGGTAGCCATTGACAACGGTGATCCACCAACATACAGCTTGCCATTGAAGGGAGCCATGCGTGTTTGGAGAAGAAGACAGTAGGAAAGCATAGATTCAGACGACAGAGCATCTCCGGAACCTCAACCTGTTCCTCATTACTGAATCACAAGTACCATTCAATTCATGTTATTTACCTTTCATAAACAAAATCATTTTTATCATTAATCTCCTAACTAAGATTTACAAGATAACCGTAGCTTGCTTCAAGCCGGCAATCTCCGTGGGATCGACCCTTACTCACGTAAGGTATTACTTAGATGACCCAGTGCACTTGCTGGTTAGTTGTGCAGAGTTGTGAAAAGTGTGATCACAATTTCGTGCACCAATTACTCTCACTAAGTCAATCCTTAACATCGAAGGATAAGTTAAGTGAGCGTAATTGTTATTAATCCACAAGTCCTAGCTAACTTACTAATTACCTTAGTAAAAAGCTAGTGTTAGTGGAAACAATAACAACTGACAACCCAAGAATTATTACTAAATATTGGACATTATGGCTCTAGTAATCCATAGACTCATTTTTCCCAAGCCAAGGGGTGGAAATTTACCCCATAACTAAGATTGGCATTTCATCAAACACATAGAGGGCATAAACATAAAACATGGAAAAATTGGGAAAATAATAAAAGCTATGAACCACAATTGATAACAAGCAACCAAGGCAACTCAACAAACATAAAATGAGCATCAAACATCAAATTCAACAACTAGAAATCCAAAATTGTAAACTATACATATATTGACAAGAGAAATTGAAATAGATGAATGTGTAGAATAAGTAATGTAATTAAAAGAGAAATTAAAGAAATACTTACATTGCAATTACTATAATCCAAAATCAAACTTGAAGTATAAAATTCTACAAACCCTAATTAAAACCCTAACAGAGAATTTCCTAATCTACACTACTCCTACACCTACTATGTGTTTTCAACCCTACAAGTGAGCTCTCCCTTCATATGGCATAAAGTTCCCTTCATATAGCACTTGATTTCAGCCTCTAAGCCTTCAGAAATGGGACAAGAAAGCTCCAAAAATCACCCCCAGCGTGCTGAATTAATGAAGTCACGTGACTGCAGCAACGCGTACGTGTGGGTCACGCATACGCGTTGCTTGGCGAAATACACTCCAACGCATACACGTGGATCACGCGTACGCATCGCCAAACTTGCATGCATGTGCATACGCACACATCACTATGCGCACGCACGCATGACTGTGCGCACGCACGGAAGCTGAATCTTCCAAAACTTCATTTCTTCATGCTTTCTCCCTTTTTGCATGCTTTTCCATCACTTCTTCCATCCATATTAGTCTTTTAATCCTGAAATTACTCATCAAACACCTCAAGGCATCAAATGGAATAAAAGTGAAATAAAATTAATTAAATTTAGCATAAAATAGCATGTTTTCACAATTAAGCTCAATTTAGGGAGAAAACACAAAAGCATGCTATTTTGATGAATAAATGTGGGTTTATGTAATGAAATCCACTCGAATCAAACCAAAATATATCGGAAAATATGGACTCGTCAGTATTCCTAGGCACTTCCTCTAAATGAACAGTTGTTTTGAACAAGGGTGATGAGTTGAGGTTTTAACTCGAAGTTGTTGGCATGAATGGTTAGTTTTAGGATGCTACTTCTACAGTTTTCTGGGTTTGTGTTGATGAAAGAGCCTAGAACTCTTCTCTCCTACCCAACATGGTTACCAGCACCTTCCCCAACATGATTATGTACTTCTTCCTCCATAGTAACGTCTAGATCTTCTTCTAAAGCTTCCTATCCAACTATTCCTTTACCTCTTGCTTCCCTCCTTAGTCTAAGGAAGGTCCTCTCAGGTTCACTATCAAAAGAGGTTGAAGTTCCTCCTCTTTTACCTGTCATACACTCAGCAAACAAACAAGTAGAAAGCAGTGAAAAAGTCACTTCTTGTCAAGAATTCTGGTTAGAGCGAGTGGTGCAATTTGTCAAACAGTTAGTAAATTAATGTGCAAGTATGTAAATAGACAATAAAAGATACTTGAAATTGCTGAAAATGAAGATAAACAAAACAAAATTAAACTAAACAAGAAAAGAGCAGAAAGATGTTCAATCTAGTTACCCTCTGATTTAATCATTGTCAATGCAAAATCAATCTTCGGCAACGGTGCCATAAACTTGATGCACAGAAAATCTGTGTTACTACAAATTTCCTTCGGCAAGTATATCGAATTATCGTCAGGTAAGAACTCACAATAGAGTGAGGTCGAATCCCACAGGGATTGATTGGTTGAGCAACTTTAATTAGAGGAGTGTTCTAGTTGAACTAAATAGATTTAAATTGAGATTTGTAGAAATTAAATTAGCGGGAAATGTAAATAGCAAGAAATGTAAATAACGGAAAGTAAATGGCAGAATGTAAAGTGCAGAAAGTAAATTACAGAAACTTAAATGGGAATGGGGGTGATGAACATAAATATAAAATAGCAGAATATAAGGAATGGGGAGATCAGAAATGGAAAGCTCATTGGGTTCAAGAGATATTGCATTCTCTGGATCAAGTTCATTCTCATCTCTTTCTCAATCCATGCAACTCATTGATCTCTTTGCAATCTTAGATAATTGAATCCCAATTCCTTGGCAATTCAATCTCTTTAAGCTTGAACAATTGCCCAATTCCTTGATCTAATTGCTCATGGGAAGAGACGAAGTGTGATCACTGATTATACCACATGGTTTCCTAGATCAAAGCATTGGTAGGATTATATGTCACTATATCCATCCAACATGAGAAAGCATTTCTAGCATGATTTCCTCATTCCTCTTCCAAGGTTCAGAGGAAATCTAAGTATGAGCAATTTCTCTTCTGAGACAATTGCTCAATTAGATGAAGAGTGAAAGCTTTCAAATAAATCAAAGAGAATGGAAAGAAGAAGAAGAATAAGAACTATAATTGATCCATTGAATTACAATAGAGCTCCCTAACTCAATGAAGGTGGGTTTAGCTGTTCATAGCTCTGGGAATGGAAGATGGAAAAGTAAAATACATTGAAAGTAAAACTGAATTACAGAGAAAAGTAAATACAGAGTGTTTACAATCCTGGATCCCCCAGGTCCTAATCTTTTTTTCTAGTTCAAAACTACCCCTATATATACTACTTCTCTGATCTTCAGTTAACTCTGCAAGTCTCTGGATGTGGGCCTTTAAGCTTAGTTGAAGCAATTACGATCTCAGTGGGCTTTGCTTAACTTGCTGGGAGAGTTTAAATTGGGTGACTTTCACGTTAGTCAGGCCGTTAGTGTGATTAATGTTAAGTGTAAATTCCTGGTTCGATGACGTTAGTGACACTTACTTGGTCACTAACGTCCCCCAACCCTCTTGAGTCACATTAACCCCACCGTTAGTGGCACTAACGTGGCCACTAACGTAGCCTTTCCTAACACTCGAGCACATTAGTGGTGCTAACTTCACCACTAACGTTGCAAACACCCTTTCCTCCATGTTAATTGCCCACGTTAGTGGCACTAACGTGGCCATTAATGTGGGCAATCCTTGGCTCGAACACGTTAGTGGTGCTAACTTCACCACTAACATTGCAAACCTCCCCTTTGTTCCACGTTAATGCCCACGTTAGTGGCACTAACGTGGGCTTCTTTGGCCATTCCTCACGTTAGTGGTGCTAACTTCACCACTAATGTTGCCCACTTTCCCTTGTTCCACGTTAGTGCCCACGTTAGTGGCACTAATGGGGCCACTAACGTGGGCTTAGTTGGCCGTTGAACACGTTAGTGGTGCTAACTTCACCACTAACGTTGCAAGCTTGTCCTTTCTTCTACGTTAATGGCCACGTTAGTGGCACTAACGTGGCTCTTCTCTGCTTCTTCTAACCTGAAATCAATCAAACAAAGTGCATAAATGTCTTGCTCTAAATTATGAGATGATGCATTATCCATCTTATCATTTGATCCTTGCATTATTCTCATGAAATTGTTTAGAATTCACAATGTTTGCATGAATCAAGGTATGAATGCATATTCAACCAATTACTTGCTTATTGCCTAAGAAATTGCATGAAACTAACCTAAAACAAACTAAAAATGGCTTGTGAAACAAGCCAAGATGCCCTGGCATCATGATAACGATTCTCTACATTTCCTGAAAAAATGTTTCATGCTTGACTTGATGTCTTTGGAAATTTTTTGTTTTTCATTTATTGCGACACACAAAAAAGGGATCTTCTTTGTTTCGTCTTTTTTGTGAACTTTCGGGAAGTGGCTAATTTCCTTGATGGTCTGTACTGCCCCTGAAGGTGTCACTATAATGCTGCACTGCCTACATTGGAGGGGCGTGATGAGCTATATTTTGTAGGTATAGAATTTTACCAAATAAATTCGTCATGAGTATAGTCTAAACCAACAAGCTACAATGCATTAAACTAATGTGTGTCCACAATTCAAATTAATAACCGAGAGTTTTAGTCTCGAGTCATTCTCCCTAGGAGTTACCCTAAGGTGCACATCGTTGGCTAGGAGTCTCTTGGTGTGTGAGATTGGATATGAGAAATGTAAACAAGCTTGCATAGAAGTAATGAACAAATAACAATGAAACTAAGGGACACAAGAATTTGAAATCAAGCAAGAGTGAATGACAATCAATCAATATAAAAACCTTGGCTAGGGTTGGGAATTGGAATTCCTATCATCATTATCTCCATCAATTGTGATATCAATTGGTTATTGTTCCACTTAGTCAACTTCTAACTATGAAGGAAAGTCAAGTGAAAATAATCAAATTGAGTCCACAAGTCCTAGTCAAATCATAAGGAGAGACTAAAGTTAGTGTCATTCAAGTCAATTAGTAATTTCCAATTATCCAACCCCTAAGCCAAGAGTAAAATTCTACTCCATAGCTATAGTTGACATTTTCTCAAACAATTGGTGAGCAACAATGGAAGACATCATGAAATTGAGAGAAGAAATTGAATTAAAGCTATCTATTGCAAATAATTAACAACAATCAACAATTAACAACAATTAACATGAAATTCCTCAATGCATTAATAGAAATCCAAGTAACAAGGTCTAGATCCAAGATCTACAATGCTATAGTGACAAAAACACTAAATTGAGAGTAGAAGAAGAGGATCTACAACTAGAACAATGTAGAATTGAATCAAATTCAGATCTCACCAAAGAATCCAAGTGCAATTGGAATTGAGAAAGCCAAAAAACCTAGAGAGAAGTTGGAGTTTCTCTCTCTAAAAAAAGATGTAACTTCCCAAACTAACTAAAAATGAGTAAAAGATGTGTTCTCCTTTAATCCTTGGTTCTTTTAATCTTTTCCCACCAGAATTCTACTCAGAATTGGGCCATGAGCTTCTCTGAAATCGCCAGGCACGTTTTCATTAAAGAGGTCACGTGCGCGCGTCACGCGTACGTGTGGGTTGCGCGTGCGCGTCGATGGGTTTTTGCGATCCACGCGTACGCGTCAAGCGTGTGTACGCGTTGATGAGAATTCTGGCCAGCCACGCATATGCGCCCCTTTTCGCGTGCCAATGCAAGATCCAGCTCCCACGCGTGCGCGTCGGCTGCGCGTGCACGTCGGTGCCAATGCTCCAAAGCTCAATTTTTGTGCTCCTTCTACTTATGCATGCTTCCTTTCCCTCTTCTAGACCATTCTTGCCCCTATAAGCTCTGAAATCACTTAACAAATAGATCACGGCATCGAGTGATAATAAAGGGAGAAAAGAATATAGCTTATTTAGGGCCTAGAAAGCATGTTTTCAACCATTAAGTGAAATTGGAAAGGAAACACAAAACCATGCATTGTATATGGATAAATGTGATAGAATGTTGATAAAATCCTCTTAATTATGCACAAAATGTACCACGAAATAATGGTGCATCAAATCTCCCCACACTTAAACCAAGCATGTCCTCATGCTAAAGATTGAAAGACCAAAGAACATAGGAGAAGGAGTTTATTGATATGCAATTTACCTAAATGAATGCAACTAATGCAAATGTATCTACCTACTTGGTTAAGGGTGAACCAACTTCCAAGAATGTATATATATAAGAGCACATAGGGCTAAAATGACAAACAATTCGTAATCCTACCAATTCAAGCATCAAAGTGGAGTGTATATACTTGGATGAAGAAAGCTCGTGAAAGCCGGGGACAAGGAATTGAGCATCAAACCCTCACCGGATGTGTTTGCACTCTAGTCGCTCAAGTGTTTAGGGTTGATTCACTCAATCCTCCTCTAATCATGCTTTCTAGGATTTGTTTTTCATCTAACAATCAACACTTATTCAGTGCATGCGTACACATATCATGAGGTCTTTTCTTAGGTTGTAATAGGGCTAGGTTTAAGGTAGGGTTATATATGGATAAGTGAGCTTGAAATTTGAATCTTTGATCAACATAAGCTTCCCACATAACCTATACAACAACCTATAACAATCTAAGACAAGCCTAACTCTCCATTCTTCACTCTTTCACATACTCATGCATTTCTTTCTTTTTACCATAACACATATGCATTGATCATTATTGAGCTTCACCTTGGGGCAATTTGTCCCTTTTTTATTGTTTTTCTCTTTTTTTTCTTTTTCTATTATTTTTTTCTTTTTGATGTATATATTTTTTTCTTTTTCTTTTTATTTTCTCATTTTTTCTTTTTCTTTTTATGATATAGTATATACAAATGCATCAATGCATATGGTTTTACATTTAATTAACACATGAGTATGTACCCAATTCCCAATGTTTTCAACAAAAATACAACACATACCTTTTCCCAACCAATGCTCTATGTTTTCCCATACTTGAATGATGTACACACTCACTAGCCTAAGCTAATCAAAGATCCAAATTAGGGACATTTATTATTTTTCGCTTTAAGGCTTGTAATGTGCTAATATTAAGAACAAAGGGGATTAAAATAAGCTCAAAATTAGCTAACAATGGTTGATGAAAGGTAGGCTTTTTGGACAAGTGAGCTAAATAAAATGATGGCCTCAATCATATATATGCATTCATACATGGAATAGTGGACATAAAAAATCAAACAAATCAAAGATTACACTCATAGAAAGAGAACAATGCACACAAGAAAGCAAATAAGTGGTTATAAGATGTAACCACACAATTAGGCTCAAAACTCACAAGCTTGTGTTGTTAGCTCAAAACCATGTTCCAAAATACATTCTTCAAGCAAAATTAACACAAGAAAAATTTTTAATTTTCATATTGGTAGGGTGCCCTATAGATGATTTCTTGGAAAAGAAGTTATCACCCTGATCAAGTAGTTCTAACATGCAAAAAAAAAATGTTCAAACACAAAAACTAACCATGCAATCTATTCTAACTAACAAAAGAAAAATCAAAATCATGGATGTTGGAAAGAGATGTTACCTACGGAAGTCGGTAACCGACCTCCCCACACTTAAAAGTTTGCACGGTCCTCCGTGCCTTGGGTGATACGCAAAAGGGAATCGAACTTGATGACTGTAATTCACACCCCATTCAAAATTGGTGAATTAGTTCTTTTGGTAAGTGCACCAAAATTATCGTCAAGTAATAACCCACAGTGGAGTGGGATTGTATTCACAGAGATTGGCAAATTCGAGCAGTTTTAATCAATTGATGAATTAGTCAAGCGGATCAATAAGATTGTGAAGTGCAGAATTGTAAATGACATAAATGTAAATGACTAGAATATAAAGAAAAGCAATAAAGTGCAGGAATATAAATGGCAGAATGTAAAGTGCAGAATCATAAATGACTTGAATGTAAATGGGAATGGGGAATTGCTAAATGTAAAAATACACTGTAAAGAAATGGATAGATAAGAATGGGGAAATTCATTGAGATTGGGAGATGTTATCTCTTTGGATTAATCTAGCTTATATCCTCTTCAATCATGCAACTCATTGACCTCTTGGCAATCATGATTGATTGAGCCCCAATCCCTTGGTGACTCAATCTCTCAGATCTTGATCAATAGCCAATTCCTTGGTCTAATTGCTCATGAAGAGAGACATGCTTGGTCCCTGATTATACCACACATCATTGTAGGTCCAAGTAGAGGGAGGATTATATGTCACATATCCAAACAAGAAAACCCAGATTTTACTCAAATGTGAGAAGAGATTTCAAGCATGGTTTCATATTTCCTTTCCTAAGGTTCCCATGAAACCCAATTGTATTCAATCTCTTTCCCAAGATAATTGAATACTAAGCATTAAGAACGAAAGTCCTTCTAGAAAATCAAAGAGAAGATGAAGAAAAGAAGAATTTCACTATTATCAATCCATCAAGTACAACAGAGCTCCCTCTCTCAATGAGAGGGAAGTTAGCTACTCATAGCTCAAAAAGTACTCAAAAGTGAAGTGTAAAAGTGGATCTAAAACTGACTGCTTAACCCCTTTCTTCAGTACTCCTTGGGGGTATTTATACTACTCCTAGTAAAATAAAAGAATTACAAAAGTGAAAAAGGAAAATAACATTTTGGAGGGAAAAGAAAACACTCAATAAGTGTCACTTCTCAGCTGGCGTGTGGTTGGCGCTTTTCTAGCGTGTCACGTGCCCTTCATTTCCAGCTTGGCGTGCCACGCCCAATCCTTCAAGTGGCACGCTCGTCCCTCTAACAACCTTGGCGTGCCACGCCTTTGAACTCAAGTGGCACGCCATAGTGGAATTCTTGTGTTGGCGTGCCACGCCTTCGAACTCAAGTGGCACGCCCCTTGCCTTTCTTACTTCTCTTTGCCTCTGGAAACTTGAACTGGCGTGCCACGCCCTTACTCTATGCTTGGCTAGGCTTCTCTGGAAAGTTGAACTAGCGTGGCACGCCCAGGGTCTGGCATGCCATGCCCCTTTTGTGAGTGAGTGGTTCCTCTGTTTGGTGTGCCACGCCATGAACTCAAGTGGCACGCCCCAATACTTCTTTGCTCTCTGAATGACACTGGCGTGCCACGCTTGGTTGCTCAAGTGGCACGCCTAAGTGAAGAATGGTGAGTGGCGTGCCACGCCTTCGATACCAAGTGGCACGCCCCATGTAATTGGCCTCCTTCATCCTCTTTGGAAACTTATACCAGCGTGCCATGCCTAAAGACTGGCGTGCCACACCCATGATCTTATCTTGGTTCCAGTAGTTGGCGTGCCACGCCTCAGCCTTCAAGTGGCACGCCATAGTGAAATCCTAAGGTTGGCGTGCCATGCCTTCGATACTAAGTGGCACGCCCAGTCTTCAATTGCCTTCAGCCCCTTCTCTGGATTATTGTACCAGCGTGCCACGCCATGCTGCTCAAGTGGCATGCCCATGGACTTGTGAACTCTTCAAGCTTGGCGTGCCACGCCTGGGTTCTCAAGTGGCACGCCCAAGTGACTTCTTGGGGCTGGCGTGCCACGCCTTCGATACCAAGTGKCACGCCATAGTGGAGGTTCTTCTTGGAATGGTGAGTTGGCGTGCCACGCCTCTTTGCTCAAGTGGCACGCCCATAGTAGTTGATGGGTCAGCCGTGCCACGCCCAACCTGGCATGCCACGCCCAACCTGGCATGCCACGCCCCTTTTATGTCCTCCATTTGGCTTTCTGGAATTTTGTATTAGCGTGCCATGCCCAGTCTTTGGCGTGCCACGCCCACATGCATGCTTGGACTTCTTCTCTGAACTTTAGTACTGGCGTGCCATGCCCAACTCTTGGCGTGCCACGCCAGTGCATTTTTGTGGCGTTTGCTTCAAGTGGCACGCCAGTTTCACACGCCCAGCTTTTTGTTTGTCTTCTACTCATTTTTTTGATGCTTTTCTCACCTGAAATTCAGCACAACTCATCTCAAAGTAGTGTACCATAATATTCGTCAAATAATGCATGAATTGTACTGATCAAATGAGATTTATGCTCTTTTATGGTCTTCTTTATGCAATAAAGAAGGGTAGATGATACAAGTCATCACAGGTCGCTATCTCCATCATTCGAGCCTTGAGTACTTGCTTCACTGTAGTTCGTAGGCGGGTTAGTACAACCCCAAAGCTTCTTCAAGTAAGCAAATCGGCGTTTGTTACGCCTTTCATATCGATCTATCTTCTCATGAAGCTCTACAAGCAATTGATGGGTTGACTTTGGTGGTGCGAATGAGGTAGTCGGAATGGTGGATGGGGGATCGATGTCAAGGTTTGTGGTGTCCATGGGACTCTTGAGATATTTTCCAGTTGGAACGACGACGCCCTCTACCGGAATTATTGCTTTCCGATCCTTAGTCTCCTGGGGAACACCAGCAGCAGCAACTAACTCCGTTACCAGGGTGGGAAAAGGTAGGTTACCCTTGGCATGAACATGACCCATGGCTTGGTGGATGAGGCGAGCAATGTCGACCGGCCGCTCCGTGAGTATGCACCACACTAGCAGGGCTAGGTCCGTAGTGATCAACGTCTCATGAGTGCTGGAAAACACGTAATGAGACAAGATCTGGGTCCATGCTCGAGCCTCTACAGTAAGATAGCACGTAATAATGCCCTTAGGTCGGGGCCTAAGTCTCCCTCGGGTCCAAAATGACTCCGGTCCGGCAATGACTCGACGGATAGCATCCCAATCAAAAACAAAATCAAAGTCATCACACTGGCATAGGACCTCTTGGTAAAATTCCACCACCCAAGAAAAGTTGGCCTCCTGTGGTTTTCGCATGAGAAATCCCCATTTCCATCGCTCAATGCGAGGTGTCATAAACTAAACTATATGCTCAGGAGGGGCAAGAAGAGGTTCAGAATGGTAATTCCTTGCAATTATGATGGGGAACATAAGCTCACAATAGCGGTTGGGAAACCTAGTGGGATCCCTCGCAAGGTTGTCCTTCTCTTGTGCATCAATATTAATGATGCTTCGTACCTTCATGGGAGAGGCTTAGTTTTAGGCGCATCGTGCGCCTTGGCGGTGGATTTTTGAGGTGCCCTTTAGGTAGGCGGCTTCTTCGGTGCCTTTTTCTTGTCCCTTTTGATGACCATCTAAAAAAATAGAGGAAAAGAGAAGACATTAGACTCAAAGAAATAACACTTGAAGTATAACATGCAAGTGAGATAAATTCCACAAAAGAATAGGTGTCTTGAAAATATGACAGCTACAACCTGCAAGCAAGACAACAATTGAAACATGGGGCAATGCACTAGCATGGGATGCAAGAGTGAGATAAGCATGCAAGTAATAGGCATGAGAGGACTAAGCTCAAGCATCCATAATAATACAAAGTAGCATATGCAAGAAGGGAGTAAGCATAAGAAAAGCCATACACCCAGTCCAATTCCATGACAATGAGGCATACAAATGAAGTGAGGTTGAATTAGAGAAAGTGGAACTAATACTCTTGCAAAATGACTCAAAGAAGAAAGTCATAGGTAATGAGCATGTGAATGGGAAATATGAAGAAGAACAGGCACAACGCACATAAAGATAAGCAAGTGTAATGAGAAAGGGCACCAAGTTGAAAGCATAGTGTCAAATTTGAAACAAGAACTCATTGGTGCCTTTCATCGAACACTTAGTGTGCAACCCTCAAACAATAAGCAAGTGGAGGAAATTTAGCAATGTAGCACCCCCAAGATGCAATAACAATCATCAAACAACACCACATATCACAAAGAAGTCAAAACATATCAAAATAACCCATTAATGCAAGAGGTAAGTCCAACATCAACACCCATGGAAAATGGAAAAAGAAAGGAAGCAATTAAATAAGAATGCATTAATCAAATTAGAACTAAGAAGAAATGGAAAAAAAACAATGGAATGCAACTAAGGAGAGAAAAATTTAAACAAAAAGAAGAAGAGAAAAAAAGTAGTAGAAAATCTTGAGTAGAGAGAGGATGCAAGGTGTAGTGCAAGTGGGGATAGGAGAGGAGAAATGGAAGGAAGAGATGAGAGAGAATGTGGGGTCGCCGGAGGTGGTGGTCGGCAGTGGTTGATGCCGCCGGTGGTAGTGGGTGGAGAGAAGGTGATAGGAAGGGGTTAAGAAGAAAGGAAGAAGGAATGGAAGAAGAAAATGGAAGAAGGAACTCTGATGAGCGGATAATTTATACGCTTTTTGGCATTGTTTTTAGTATATTTTTAGTAGAATCTAGTTACTTTTAGGGATGTTTTAATAGATTTTATGTTAAATTCATATTTCTGGACTCTACTATGAGTTTGTGTGTTTTTCTATGATTTCAGGTATTTTCTGACTGAAATTGAGGGACTTGAGCAAAAATCAGATTCAGAGGTTGAAGAAGGAC
>QBTX01001756.1:0-33364 GCA_003063285.2 Arachis monticola
AATGAATTACATAAGTATTTCTATCCTTTATTATTTACCTTTTAATTATCTAATCCAATCACATTTAACCCTACCTGACTGAGATTTACAAGGTGACCATAGCTTGCTTCATACCAACAATCTTCGTAGGATTCGACCCTTACTCACGTAAGGTATTACTTGGARGACCCAGTGCACTTGCTGGTTAGTTGTGCGAAGCTGTGAACCATGGTATTGGCATAATGTTTTTGGCGCCATTACCAGGGAAAGAAAGAGTGATGAATTTTACATAATCAAAGTGTAGTCACAATTTCTGCGCACCATGCACATGGATGGCTTATTTCAAGAGTGACGCATACGCGTCATGTGCGCGTATGCGCAAGTGGTTTTGTGCCAAAGGCACAATGCTAGCGCAGGGTTCGCACAACTCTCAGGTTTTTGGCTTGGGGGTGGAATTTCTCAATCCATGCGTACACGTACATGGCGCGTGCACGCGGGTAGGCGAAAATGCTTAATACACGCGTACGCGCGCAGTGCGTGTACGCGCGGATGGTGCTCTATTTTTTTTTTCAAAATTTTTTCTTTTTTTTTTTCACTAATCCAAGCTTTCCAAACCTCCAAACAGCTACCAAAACACCCTAAAACCTTATTTAACATATCAAACTACCAAATAAACTCAACAAACTAATAAAAACATGAAACTAAACAAATTTACCAATATGTACAAAAGAGAAAATAAAAAGAAGTTACCATGGTGGGGTGTCTCCCACCTAGCACATTTGTTTATTGTCCTTAAGTTGGACTTATGGGGAGCTCCTCTCAAGGTGGCTTGTGCTTAAACTCATCTTGGAATATCCACCAATGCTTGAATCTCTAATAAGCTCTATTCTTCAAAAATAATAATTCCAAGCCTTGATGGAGTTCCTCACAAACCATGGACTCCCAAAGTTGATCCTCATATATTCTCGGATCCCATATCTTATTTCCACACCCATCTTCAAGTTGATTATCATTATTCCATGTGGGTGGTAAACAAGGTGAATTCTCAATGAACCGACCAAACATCCTTCTAGACCCATGCACTCTAGTTCTACACCAAACCTTGCAATCAAACTTTGAACATGCAACCATTATGAACCTAGAATAATGTTTCCAACCACTAGCCATCTCCCTTTTACTCTTAAAGCCACAAATATGTCTAAGTTGACCATCTGTCTCAAGCAAACCATATTCAAGGGGAATAATAAAGCGTAAGTATAAGGAATTTACCCACTTGAATGAAAGAATAGATGGTGATGGCTTGGGGAGAGGTATTTCCAATGTCCTTGCAAGCTCTACTCCCTTATGTACTTCCTTGATCACTTCCACCTATTGACAAACTTCTTCAATTTCAATCCTTTGTTCATCAATTTCGTCTAACTCTTCTCCATCACTCAAATCATAGATGGGAGATTGAGAGAAATCAACCTCCACATTTCTTTCTATCTCATTGGGAGAAGGTTCTTCAAGTTCAAAGGATTCACTACCAAGAGGATTGGATGCATGATCTTCATCACCAAGGGAACTCAATTCTTGCTTCATTTTCTCCAAGTCTTCATTCAAAAATTGTTTTGGAGGTTGTGCACTTTCCTCCTCAACATCAAATTCACTCTTCTTGGAGAGGTTCTCTTTAACTCTAGGTTCCTAAGGAGGTTCCGCATCTCCTAAGTCTTCAACCACTTCTTCCTCTTCTTCAATGATTATAGGCTCCTCCAATTGCTCTAATACAAAGCAACACCCCTCATTCTCTACCAATCTCTCCTTCATGTTATGCTCTTCATTTTATTCTCCACATGTTGCCAAGGGAGTTCCTTGAGTGTCCAAGCATTGGGATGCTAACCGGTTTACCACCTCATCCAAGGCGGCCGTGAATTATTGCACATCCCTTTTCATCTCCTCTTATCCTTGAACAAGAACATCAAGGATGTCATCCATTGGAGGTTGGGGTGGATAGAAGGATTCATCAATTTGGGAGAAGGGTTCATAGTAGGAAGGTGGTTCTTCTTTGTAGAGTTGTGATGGTTCAATAATTTCCACTCTTTCCACTTGTTGCACAACACGCTCTATGGTTGCTTGAAGTTGATCCAATGTTTCCTTGAGACGATCCCTTGACTCTTGTTCRTCTTGGATAATATGATTAGGATCATATGGCTCTTYGATCGATGGACATGAGTATTCTTCCATGAGAGGTTGTGGTGGAAAGTAGAATTCATCTTGGTAATAATATGGAGGGGGTGGCTCTTGGAAGTGGTGATGTTGGGATGGTGGTGGCTCTATATGTGGTTCATATTGCTCATATGGTTGTTGTAATGGTGGATATGGATGAGGGTCATATGAAGGTGGTTGGTGAAAAGTGGCTTGTGAGTATGGTTGAGGTTCATGTTGTGGATATGGCTCATAGGTATATGGTGGTGGTTCTTGAAAGTCGCAAGGGTGCTCACCATAACCATTTGATTGGTATGCATCATAGAATAGCTCTTCTTCATAATGCAATGGTGGAGGTTGTTGCCAAGAGGATTGATCATATGCATATGGCTCCTCCCACCTTTGATTATCCCATCCTTGATACACATCCTCATTGAAGTTCTCATTGCCTACAACATAGTTAGAACTAAACTCATAGCCAAAGTGAGAATTCATGATAGCAAGAGAAAATGAAAACAAAATTGAATAAGAAGCAAGAAAATTAAATCCTAAAACTAGCAAGAACTAACAAAGAAGCAAAAGGCAAACCTATTTACAATATTCACATATATACAATAACTAATAACATAACACCATTGCAACTCCCCGGCAACGGCGCCATTTTCATGAAGAGGACTTTTGACGGTTTAAAATTCACAATAAGTCTCGTTGCAATATATTTTCTAAACCAACATCAATCCTTTCATACAAAAATTTGTTTGTCACAAGTAACAAACCCGTAAATTTATAAACTGAAGTATTGAACCTCGGGTCGTTCTCCCTAGGAATTGCAATGAAGTGTCTTGTTATTGGTTATGAATTGTATGTTTTTGGGGTTTTTGATAAGAGACATGAAAGATAAATGACAAGGAAGTAAACTAATAGCTAAAAAGGTCTTGGCAATGTTTGGTGGTCAAGGATCTCTATCATAATCACTAACCACAACTTGAGAATTGGCAAGGATCAATCCCACTAAGTTAACCCCTAACTAATAGTGGAGGAAAGTCAAGTGAGCTATATCAATCCAAGTCCATAAGTCCTAGTTCTCCACCAAATCAATTAGTGAGATCTAGAGTTAATGGCTCCCAATCGTCAATCACTTGGACATTAGCAACTCAAGAGTTCCTAAGTTACCTTCCCAAGCCAAGAGCACTAAATTCAACTCTAAAATCCAACCAAGCATTTTATCAAACACTTGGAAGGCATAAAAGYAAAACATAGTAAAATTGCAAGGAAAGTAAATCTACACTACTCAATTGCAAGGAATTAAACAACAACAAATCAAATGAACAATAAAGGAACATGAATCATAAATTGCATTAAAGGAAAATGGATGAACAAAAATGCATCAACATAAAAATAAAGGATTACAAGAATTAAAAGAAAAACTAGAGAGAGGAAAGGTAGAAGAAGAAGAATTACAAAAGGAAAAGTGAATCAAAGCATGAAATTAACCTAGATCTAAGAATTCCTAATCTAGATCTAACCTACTCCTAATTCTAGAGAGAAGAGAAGCTCTTCTCTCTCTAGAAACTAACTCTAAACTAATCCTAATGAGTGTAAAATGAGCCAAAAAATGTGAATGATACATTCCCCTTCAATCCTTGGTCTTTTATAGCTTTTCCCACCAAAAACTCAGCTCCAAGTGGGGCCAGAAAGCCTCCAAACTCACCAGGCACGAGTTCTTCTTTAAAAATCAAGTGCGACTTTCGGCGCGTACGCGCACAGCGCGCGTACGCGTCCCTGAAGCATTTCGCAATCCGCGCGTAGGCACATAGTGCGCGTGCGCGTCCATGGGCTTTTTTCAAATCTTTGGCTTTTCATGATTTCTCCACTTTGTATGCTTTCCTTTCCATTCCTTTGATCTATTCCTAGCCTTTTCAACCTGAAATCACTTAACAAACAAATCAAGGCATCTAGTGGAATCAAAGGTGAATTAAATTTAGCTAATTAAGGACTTAGAAAGCATGTTTTTACACTTAAGCACAAATTGGGAGACAATCATGAAACCATGCTATTTCATTGAATAAATGTGGGTAAAAGGTCATAAAATCACCTAAATTAAGCACAAGATAAACCCTACAAAGTGGGTTTATCAGTGTCTCCATAAATTAGCTCAATATACTCCAGAGAGAGGATTCTGTTTACTGTATAAATCCACACTAGATTGCTAGTCAACACCACTTTCATTCATGGAGAGAAACCTTTATTGGGGATCTTTTTGTTTCTCCATCCCCTGGGTACTTTCTTCTTTTTGGGGATCTCCTCCTTGGTGGATGATGCATTCCAGACACCAAATTTAGGTTTGATGTCAGGAGGGATTTTATTGGTTATCACTAAAGGAGGTTTGAGCTGCAATTTCTGGTGTGCATCATCAGGGGGTTCTTGAAGGTTTGGATCAATAAGCTCAGTCTGCATGCACCTCTCTTCTTCAGCTGCTGAATGTATATCTTTGAAAACATGAAAGACCAGTTGCTCATTATGCACTCTAGGCACTAATTCACCTGCTTCTACATCAATTAAAGCTCTCGCAGTGGCTAGGAAGGGTCTTCCTAGAATTATAGAGGCATTCTCATCCTCCCCTGTGTCAAGAATCACAAAATCTGCTGGGAGGAAGAACTTACCCACTTTGACCAAGATATTCTCCACTAATCCGTATGCAAGCTTTATAGATTTGTCTGCCATCTGTAATGCTATCCTTGTAGGTTGTGCCTCTTGGATTTGCAACTTCTTCATCACAGACAAGGGTATTAAATTTATGCTTGCTCCCAAATCACATAACGCTTTCTCAAAGGTTGTGCTCCCAATGGTGCATGGAATTTGAAAGCTCCCTGGATCCGGCATCTTCCTTGTCAAGTTATTCTGAATGATGGCACTACATTCTTTAGTCAGGACCACTATCTCATCTCCCTTTAAAGGCTTCTTCTTTGACACAACTCCTTCATGAATTTGACATAGAGAGGCATTTGCTCCAAAACCTCAACAAAAGGAATATTGATTTGCAACTTTCTGAAGACTTCCAAGAACTTTGAAAACTGCTTGTCCTTGGTCTCCTTTTGAAGTCTCTGAGGATATGGCATTTTAGACTTGTACTCAGGAGCCTTTGGCAATGTAGGATAAGTGTCAAGAGAATCTGGGAATGGGTTGTCCGCACGCTTTGGAGGGGCGTGCTCTACTTCTTCCTTCTTCTCTTCTGGAGCTTCTTTTTCAACTGGTTCCTCATTAGCTTGTGCTTTCATACTTGCCACTTGTCCACTTATCAAGTTGATAGCCTTGCATTCCTCTCTTGGATTTGGAATTGTGTTACCAGGAAGGCTATTAGTGGTCCTCTGATCAATTTCATTAACTTTTGTGGCTAATTGACCCATCTGAATCTCCAAGTTCTTGATTGATACTCTGGTTTCCTATCTAAAACTTGCCAATATTGCTTCCAAATAATTGTTCTGCTGGGGCTGAGAAGTTGTTTGCTGAGATGACTAAAACTGGTGGTTATTAAAATTATTCCGTTGAAAACCACCTTGAGAATTATTATTAAAATTTTGTGGCCTCTGAAGTTGCTCTTTCCACCCAAAATTTGGGTTATTTCTCCACCCCTGATTGTAGGGCTTAGAATAGGGATCATTATTTGGATTTCTATGAGCACTCCCCATGTAATTGACCTATTCAGAAGAAGATTGAGCATAATTATAATTTTCATTTTGCATAAAATTACCTATCATGTCATAAGGGACCTCTTGATGTAGATTTTGGGTGTTGACAGCTAAAATTTGCATTCCACTCAATTGTTGAGTAAGTAGATTTATTTGCTGAGACATAACCTTTTTTTGAGCAAGAAGAGCATTAACAGCTTCCACTTCCAAAACTCCTTTCTTCTGAGAGGTTTCAGAGTTCACAGGATTTCTGTGGAGGAATATAAGTATTGGTTGTTAGCAACTAACTCAATAAGCTCAGTAGTCTCCTCTGGTGTCTTCTTCATGTGCAAAGAACCACCTGCAGAATTATCCAAGCACATCTTGGACATTTCACATAAGCCCTCATAAAAGATATCTAGCTGAGTCCATCTAGAGAATATGTCCGGAGGGCATTGCCTAGTCAGTAGCTTGAATCTCTCCCAAGCTTCATAAAGGGTCTCACCCTCTTTCTGTCTGAAAGTCTGAACCTCCACCCTTAGCTTAGTAAGCTTTTGAAGTGGGAAAAATTTAGTCAGAAATCCAGTGACAACCTTGTCCCAAGTATCCAGACTCTCCTTGGGTTGAGAGTCTAACCACAGTTTTGCTATGTCCCTCACAGCAAATGGGAAGAGCATGAGTTTGTATACCTTAGGACTCACTCCATTGGTCTTCACTGTATCACAAATTTACAGAAAATCAGAGATAAATTGATTTGGATTTTCTTGAGGGAGCCCATGATATTGGCAATTTTATTGCACAAGAGTAACTAGTTGTGGCTTCAGCTCAAAGTTGTTTGCAGTTATAGGAGGCACCACAATACTTTTTCCATAAAGATCTATATTAGGAGCAGTGTAAGAGCCAAGCACTCTTCTAGGTTGCTCATTCCCAGTTGGATTTGCCACATTGGCATTAACAGCATTCTTATGATCCATATTGGACTTTGCAGCCTTGTAAAGTCTAGCTTGTTGCAAACACCGCCTGAAAGTCCTTTCAGGTTCGGGATCAAAGTCTCACAGAGGTTCTTTGTCTCTGTTTCTACTCATAAACAAACAGAAAATAAGAAAAGATGGGAATCTCTACGTCAAAGTGCAGAGAATTCCCAGTGAGGTAACCTGTGTAAAAGAAATAAAATAAAACAACTAAATAATTAAAGCAAAAAGTTCGAAAATTATAAATAAAATTAAAGTGAAAATTTTGAAAATATATTTTTTAAAATTTTTTTAAATTTGAACAGAAAAATTAAAATAACTAACTAAGTGACACCAAACTTAATTTCAGAAATTAAGGAAAAATAAATATATGATGCAAATTTTTTTAATTAAAGACAAAAATAAAATATAGAAATAAAAAAATGGAAACAAAAAAAATGAAAAAAATGAAAATACAAGAACTAATGAAAGTTTGAAAAAAAAATTAAGAATTAAAGTTAAAGAAAAAATGAACGATGATAGGGGGAGAAGGAATTACTAACGCCAAAAAAAAAAGGAAAAGGAATTAAAGGAACATAAAAGAAACGGAAAATAAAAACTAATAATGCAAACAGAAACTAATTAAAGGTTAAAGTAAAAAAAATTTATAGAAATAAATCAAGCAAAATTAAAGAAAAAATGCCTAATCTAAGCAATCAAACAACTGGTAGTTGTCAATCACAGTCAATCCCCGGCAACTGCGCCAAAAAGTTGGTGCGGAATTTATAACTCACAAACTAACCGGCAAGTGCACCGGATCGTACTAGGTAATACCTCAGGTGAGTGAGGGTCGATCCCATGAGGATTGATGGACTAAGAAATAATGGTTAAGTGATTTACTTAGTTAGACAAGCAGAAAATGGTGTTTGAGAGTTCAAAAGCATTAAACAATAATTCAGAAATTAAAACAGCAAGTAGTAAATTGATGAGAATAATATGTGGAGAAACAGTTAAGTCTTCAGAGATATCTATTTTCTGGATTGACTTTTCTTACTAACTATTTTAATCATGCAAGATTCAATTCATGGCAAACTATATATGACTAAGCCCTAATTCCTTAGATCTTCTTAGTCTACTCTAACTTTCATCAACCGCCAATTCCTTGGTCACTTAATTCCAATTAGAGGATGAAGTTCAATTCTAGTTTATGTGCCACAYAAACTCTAATTACCCAAATATAAAAGGATTATATGTCAAGTATCCCGTTAAGTCCAGATAATTAGAAGTTTAGGAGAAATTGTTTTCAAGCTGTTGTTCAAGTAAAGAGCTTTTCCAAGTTATACAATTAGAACAAGGGTCATACTCCCGTTCCACCCAAATTCATAGATAAAGGAACGAGAAACAATTACTTTTGAAATAAATAATAGTATCAATCCATACAATAGACAGAGCTCCTAACCTTAACAATGGAGGTTTAGTTGATCATGGTTCAGAGAGAAAATAAAGATTCTGAAAAACTGTAAATTGTGGAATGAGGTAAGTGAGAAGAGAGAAAGCCGAAGGGCTGATTCTTTTCCCTTTTATATCTAATCCTAATTAATGTAAAATATATTTTCTAAAACTAAAATAATATCTTTTCTTAATTGTAATAAAATAAAAGTTGAATAAAAATTAATTTAATTGATCCGTGTGGGGCTTGAAGAGTGTGGGGACAATTGGATTCATTAAACTCCACACTAAACTTGGCTTTTTCCAAGTTCAACGTGGAGAAGGCAGCAAGTGCTTCAGCGTGTTCCTTTGAATCCACGCTAAACTTGGGACGTGGAGAAGGCAGCAAGTTCTTCCTTGGAAGTTCTCCAATCTACGCTGAACTTGGTAGGAACCAAGTTCATCGTGGGGGATGCAGAGGTTGCTGGAGAAGAAATGTGCACTATTAAAAGCCTTGGATGTTAACTTTCTAATACCGCTGGAATCACGTCAATTGGACCTCTGTAGCTCAAGTTATTCCAGTTTGAGTGCAAGGAGGTCAGGATTGACAGCATCATTCGCTTTCTCCCTTTTTTGCTACAAAACTCCGTCAAATCCCTCCAGATGCTACCTGAAATAAATAGAATTGTGCGCAACTCAAAGTAGCATCCATAGTGGCTAAAATATATTTAAATTTTGATTTAACTTAGCAACTCAAGTGCAAATTCACTAGGAAAAGATAAAGAAGATGCTCACGTATCAACGACGGGCGGTGGTGGTTGGCATCTTGTTAAGGAGAATTGGAGGAATCACCCACCGTGGGCTGTGTCACTGGATCTGTAGGGGGTGTAGCAGAAGGAGGCACGTAGTTCAGGTTTTGGACCATGATGAACTGTTGGTCCATTGGACCTGCCTGTGACGTCACAGGGGTTGACGAGGTAATCGGGGTAGAGGGTGATGACTAAACAGTCCCTGGGGATTCAATGGAAACCTTCCTCTACCACAACCATGAGACCCACTTGATCTAACTTTGCTACCTATCGTCATGTCTGCAAAGGGAATATATTATTAACACTAATTAGCATATATACTACACAAATCATTCAACAAAACTCTCCGAAAAAATTGGACATATATCCACCTTTACAGTTCCCACAAATGCAACCAATATCAATCCACAACATCAGTTATTACTCAATTTATTTTCTAAGAATTAAACTCAACTAAACAGGGAGCCTTCATGATCTAAATCCAAACCAATAAGATGTAACATGCTAACTAATTTATATCTAGGGTCTTATACTAATTTTTTCTTAACATAAAATAATCTTTTTTCTGTTATCATTCAAATCTCTCTCATGTTAAATAAAAAATAACTAAAAATGACAATTATTAACTTATATTTTGCTGTTCTCATTCAAATCTCTCTCATGTAGATATATTTTCATGATATTATTTAGTCATTAATGAAACTAGAACCACTGGAAGATTCAAGATATGAAATTACATAAAGTAAAACTAAATAGCAAACACACAAAAATTAGAATTGGAGAATTCACGAAGAAATGGAGTTGGGAGCTTTTCAGGGTCATGCGTACTGGTGCGCGAAATTAGAACTCGCACAACTTTATCGGCAAGTTGAAAGAGGGTTGTTGTCGGTCTAGAATTTTCACACAAAAATAGTCTCATCGAAGTATAGATCTAAACCAACAAATAACTCTCAATCAAAGTTTAGTTCGGTTGTCACAAGTTCAACCCAATAAAAATAACTGAGAGTATTACTCCCGGGTCATTCTCCCTAGGAATCACAATCGAGTGCTCAATTATTTGTTATGAGATTCACAAAGGTGGGTTGATGATAAATAATCAAGAATATTAAATGGCAAAAAAGTAAACCAAACAACTAAAGATGACAAATACTAAAAAGAGGCATTCATGGCAAGGATTGAGAATCTAGGTTTTCTATCCTAGTCATTAATCATAACACAATAATTATCAAGAGCTAAAGCCTATTACGTTATCCCCAACATCGGGAGAAAGTCAAATAAATCTAGTTAATCCCAATCCATAAGTAATGTTAATGAAAACAAGATTAACTAATCACTCTAGATCACCAATCTAAATTGGGTACTAATAACTCAAGATTGCCTAATTTCTCTTTCCAAGCCAAGAATGCTCAAAATCTACTCTAAACCTAAGCCAAGAATTTTATCAAACACTTGGCGTGCAATAAAAGAAAAGCATATTAAATTGCAAGAAATATAAAATCTATACTACCAAATGCAAGAAGATAACAATAATAACTCAAGCAAGCAAGAAAGAACACAAAACATCAAATTGCATTAAATGAAATTAAAAGTGACAAGAGTGTTCAAAACTAAAGAGTAGCTCAAAAGAGAAACTAACAAGAGTAACTAAGAGAACAAAGATGTAATAATAAGAAATTGTAAGGAAAACTAATTGAAAACAAGAAATTAAACGTAAATCTAAGATGAAATTAAACTAAGAACCCTAATTTCTAGAGAGAAGATGGAGCTTCTCTCTCTAGACCTAACCTAAGGCATGTTTCCAACACTACTCTAATTACTCCCCCTTGTTCCTTCTTGATTTTGGCTTCAAATACTTCAGAAATGAGTTGGATTTGGGCCTGAAGCAGCTTAGAAATTGCCCCCAGTGTGTTCCTTTAATGAGGTCATGTGACCAGTGCCACGCGTACGCGTGGGTGACGCGTGCGCGTCGATTGGCAAAATTTCTTGGTCACACGTGCGCGTTGCTATGATTTTCACAAATCCTCATTTCTTCATGAATTCTCCACTTTGCATCCTTTTTCTTCACTTCTTTAATCCAATCCTTGCCTCCTAAACCTGAAATCACTTAAGAAACATATCAAGGTATTGAGTGGAATCAAAGTGAATTAAATTTGGCAATTTTAATGCAAAAAAGCATGTTTTCACTCTTAAGCACAATTTAGGAGAAATTCACAAAACCATGCTATTTTATTGAATAAATGTGAGAAAACTTGATAAACTCCACTAAATTTAACACAAGATAAACCATAAAATTTGGGTTTATCAACCTCTCCACACTTAAACCAAGCATGTCCTCATGCTAAACTCAAGAAAGACAAGAAAGGGGTATCAACATTTACTTAATGCAAACTATCTATATGCACTCTATCTAAATGCATGCAACTACTTGGTCAAAATAAATTAATTCCCAATAAAGCATGTATGAACATAAAGGATAAAGATTGTTCTCAAGTTAAGATTTTAAAATCTCCTTCATACTCTGCTCTTTGGTTGATTTGATGCACCACTATTTTGTGGTGCATTTTATGTTGAATTGAGTGGATTTTTGTCCATTATTCTCATATTTATTCAATGAAATAGCATGGTTTCATGAATTTATTCTAATTTGTGCTCAAAAGTGAAAATATTCTTTTTAGGCCTTAATTTGTTCATTTTAATTCATCTTTGATTCCACTAGATGCCTTGATGTGTTTGTTAGTGAATTCAAGTTGAAAAGGCTAGGAATAGATCAAAGGAGTGAAGAGAAAGGCATGCAAAGTGGAGGATTCATGGAAAATAAGGATTTGGAGTGCATTCATCGACGCGCAAACGTGGATATGAAGTCGTATGGCGACTCGTACGCGTGACATGACGCGTACGCGTGGGAAGTAAAAATGCCAAACGACGCGTATGCATGACCCATGCGTACGCGTCGCAGCTCGCACGTGACCTCATTAAAGTGAAAACGCTTGGGGCGATTTCTGAGCTTCCCAGGCCCAGATCCAACTCATATTCTGAGCCTATTACATGCAGAATTCAAGAGGAGTTCAGGGGGGGAGCACATAGTTTAGTTTTCATGCTGCTTTAGTTAGTTTCTAGAGAGAGAAGCTCTCTCTTCTCTCTAGAATTACATTAGATGTAGATTAGGATTTCTTAGATCTAGGTTTAATTCATGCTTTGATTTACTTTTCCTTTCTAATTTCTTGTTCCTTTACCTTTGCTTAGTTTAGTATTTTACTCTTTGTATTTGCTTACTTTTTTGTTGATGCACTCTTATTTCTTCTATTTTCCTTTAATGCAATTTATGTTTGGTTTCTTTTATTGTTGATTTGAATTGTTGTTGTTAATTCCCTTGCAATTGGTAGTGTAGATTTACTTTTCTTGCAATCTTATTTTGCTTTCCTTTTATGCCTTCCAAGTGTTTGATTAAATGCTTGGAAGGATGTTAGAGTAGATTTTTGTGTTCTTGGCTTGGGATGGTAACTTAGGTGAAATTGAGTTGCTAATGTCCAAGGGTTGATAATTGGTGTCCATTGACTCTAGCTTCCACTAAGTTAATTAGTGATGTTGCTAGGACTTATGGACTAAGATTAATGTAGCTCATTTGACTTTCCTTCACTTGTTAGAGGATGACTTAATGAGATTGATCCTTGCAATTATCATGTTGTGGTTAGTAACAAGGATAAAGATCCTTAACCATCAACCCTTTCTAAGACCTCTTTATTATTTGAGTTCCTTTACTTTCTTGTCATTTATGTTTCTTTTCCCTTATCACAAAACCCCAAAATATGCATCTCGTAACCGATAACAAGAACACTTCCCTGCAATTCCTTGAGAAACGACCCGAGGTTTGAATACTTCGGTTATTTATTACTGCTTATTATTAATTGAATGCTATTTTAGCATTACTGTTTCTTGGATATTCATTATTGGATTCTCTTATTGAGGTTATAATTTTTTACTTGATTTTGAATTTTTCATGCTTCACCTTTTTGAACACCAAGTACATGAGAATTGCCTTTAAAGCATGTTAAATCTCTTTTGAATTGCATGATTTGGCCACCATGTGATTTGAACCCTTTTCCTTAATTAATCAATTTCTTGATGGATGTTGTGCATTTATCTTAATGCATTGTATTTCTTGATCATATGCATCCATATGTTTTTGACTTGAATGCTTTCATGCTTCTTTATTGCTTGTTTGGTTGACTTAACCTACGAGTTTAGAGCATCTCAAGCACACTAGAATGGGTGAAGTCCATGTTTCTTTTTGTGTAACTGCGACATAGTTTTTTTTTATGTTAGTGTGTGCGTTCTAAATTGCGCGCAACTTAGAATGCAAACTTACTTTTATCCATGTCGCACATTGGGTCAATTCTAATGATTATTACCTCATTCCAACAATTTACGCTTCCTTGCTTTTGCATTTACTTTTCTTACTATCCTGTCTTCTATTTTCAGGATGAGTCATTACAAGCTAAACGGAAGAGGAAGAAAGAACATGCAGCAATCGGTTGATCCACTAGCTGAAGGTGGCAACCCGTGTAGTCGCCGTACCCCCTTGCTCATCTTTGAATGCACCGAGGATGGTACAAATTTTTAAGTGTAGGGAGGTCGTCCGACCGAATCGGCACTTTTGGGTGACAAATTTCTAATCCCAACACTTTTGCATTTCATTTTTAGGTCTTCTAGAAATTTTTGTCACATTTTCTTATTTTTGCATATATATATATACATAATAAGCTTAGTCAAAATAATGATATTTTTCAAGAAATTTATCTATAGGGCATCCCAATTTTTTTGAGTAAAAAATTTTTCATTGAACCTGCTTGAATTATACATTGTGGAATATGGTTTTTGAGCTAAAAAGACAAGGATGTGAGATTTGAGCCTAATTGTGTGGTTACATCATATAACCACTTATTTTCATTCTTGTGTGCATTATTCTCTTTCTATGATTATAATCTTTGATTTGTTCGATTCTTTATGTCCATTATTCCATGTATATATGCATTTATATGATTGAGGCCATCATTTCATTTAGCTCACTTACCCAAATAGTTTTACCTTTTATCTTCCATTGTTAGCCAACTTTGAGCCTATGATAAACCCACTTGTTCTTAATTTTAGCACATTACAAGCCTTGAAGCGAAAAACAATAAATGTCCTTTATTTGGATCTTTGATTAGCTTAGGCTAGTGAGTGTGTATCATTCAAGTGTGGGAAAACTTAGGACATTGGTTGAGGTAAAATGGTAGTTGTGTATTTCTATTGAAAACATTAGGAATTGGGTACATACTCATGTGTTAATTAAATGTAAAACCATATGCATTGATGCTCTTGTGTATATTTTAGTTTGAAAAGAAAAAAATAGAATAATAAAAAGAAAAAAAAAATAGAATAATAAAAGGAAGAAAAAAATATGAAAAAGAAATAAAAAGAAAAGAATGCATGAGTGTATGAATAAGTGAAGAATGGGTAGTTAGGTTAGCATTTAAATTGTATAGGTTGTTGATGCGTGAGCATCTTTCCTATATTTTCCTAGTGAATTTGCATTTAAATTGTTGATTTTAATAAAGAATTAATTATATTTTATCCACTTTGGATGCTATTTTGAGTATTGTTCAATTCTATTTATTTTAGGTAGCATTTGGGTGGATTTGACGGAGTTTCCGCAGAAAAAGAGAAAAAGGCGAATGATGCTGTCAACCCTGACCTCTCTGCACTCATACCTGAATAACTCGAGCTACAGAGGTCCAATGGACGTGATTTTAATGGCGTTGGAAAGCTAACTTCTAGATCTTTCCAATGATATATAATAGTCTATACTTCTCTTCCATAAACTCTGCAAGGGCTGCGCCTAACTTGAGAAAATTTAAGTTAGGTGCAAGGCCTTGCTATTTCATCCAAGTAAGGCGCAAGCAAGGAGGCAGGCATCAAGTAAGGCGCAAGGCCTTGTTAAATTCTCAAGTAAGGCGCACTAAAACTCAAGTAAGGTGTAGTTCTCCAGCCATGCCCACCAACACACTGGCCACTCCAAGTAAGGCGCACTCCTTCATCAAGTTAGGCGTGGATATGCTTCTAAGTTTAATGAATCAACTGGTCCCACGCCGTTGCACAAGCCACGCGAGATCTTTATTTATGTTGATTAAATTTATATTTTATTTTTAAAATAGGAAAAGATATTATTTAGTTTTAAAAAAATTATAATTTTAATTAATTAGTATTAGATATAAAAGAGAAAAGAAACTTCTCTTCTAGAGGATTCAAACATTATTCCACTTTTCATTCCACCTCAGTCCAATTTACAGTTTACCAGAATCCTAGTTTTCACTCTTTTCCATGAGCAACTAAACCTCCACTGTTAAGGTTAGGAGCTCTGTCTATTGTATGGATTGATTCTATTATTTTTTTATTTTAATTCATGTTTTGATTCATTTAATTCAAGAACTGTTTTTGTTCTTTATTTTATGAAATTGGGTGGAACGGAAGTATGACCCTCTTTCTAGTTGAGTTCTTGTAGAACTTAGAAAAGGTCTTTACTTGAACACCAGCTTGAAAACATATTCTCCTAAATTTCTAATTATCTGGATTTAACAGGATACGTGACATATAATCCTCTTATATTTGGATAATTAGGATTTTTGTGGCATAATAACCAGAATTAAACTTCACCCTCTAATTGGAATAAATTGACCAAGGAATTGGCGGTTGATGAGAATTAGAGGAGACTAAAAAGGTCTAAGGAATTAGGGTTTAGTCACATATGGTTTTCCATGAATTAAATCTTGCATGATTAAAATAGTTATTAAGAAAAGTCAATCCAGAAAATAGATAACTCTGAAACCTTAACTGTTTCTCCATATATTATTCCCAACTTATTTATTGCATGTCTTCTGATATTCTGAGTTTACTGTTTAATGCTCTTTGAACTCTCAACACTATTTTTTGTTTGTCTGACTAAGCCAATCACTCAATCATTGTTGCTTGATCCATCAATCCTCGTGGGATCGACCCTCACTCACCTGAGGTATTACTTGGTACGACCCAGTGCACTTGCCAGTTAGTTTGTGGTTATAAATTCTGCACCAAGTTTTTGGCGCCGTTGTCGGGTCACGTTGGGGCAATCAGGAAATTCACACCCAACTTGGTATGTCCTTGTGCCTAGGTTGGCCTGAAGAGACATTCTATGGCGCCTAACTTCAGTTGCTTTGCGCCTAACGTGAGTTAAACTCCTTTACTCACTGTGCCTGACTTTAAAAATCCTGCGCCTAACTTGAGGCCACCCGTGAGTGCCAGCTACCTCTGCGCCCAACTTGGCCTTCCATGCGCCTAACTTGAGATTACTTAAGATAGGCGCAGACCCTCCCGAGTGAAATAGTCTTTGATGCGAAACCTGTGGCGCCTAACTTGAGATTCCTCAAGTTAGGCTAAAACCCTTCAGTGCAAAATTTTTTGCTTCGCGCCCATAACTCTGTATTTAAGAATCTGTTTCTGTTTCAATAACTCTGCATGATCCAAACATACATAAAACAAAGGAAAAATAAAAAAAATTTAACTGAAACCAAATAAATAACAAAATCAAACCGACAGAAATCAAACTAAAGGATATGAAAACATCGGGTTGCCTCCCGACAAGCGCTTCTTTACCGTCACTAGCTTGACGGTCAGCTCCTCTAAGGAGGAGGATCATAGGGGCTCAGCTCTTCACCCCTTACTTTGAAATTCTTTCCTGTGTCTCCATAAATTAGCTCAATATGCTCCAGAGAGAGGATTCTGTTTACTGTATAAATCCACACTGGATTGCTAGTCAACACCACCTTTATTCCTGGGGAGAAACCTTCAGTGGGGATCTTTTTGTTTCTCCATCCCCTGGGTACTTTCTTCTTTTTGGGGACCTCCTCCTTGGTGGGTAATGCATTCCCAACACCAAACTAAGGTTTGATGTTAGGAGGAATTTTATTGGTTGTCACTAAAGGAGGTTTGAGCTGCAATTTCTGCTGTGCATCATCAGGGGGTTCTTGAAGGTTTGGATCAATAAGCTCAATCTTCATGCACCTCTCTTCTTCACCTGCTAAATGCATATGTTTGAAGACGTGAAAGACTAGTTGCTCATTATGCACTCTAAGCACTAATTCACCTTCTTCCACATCAATCAGAGCTCTTCCAGTGGCTAGGAATGGTCTTCCTAGAATTATAGAGGCGTTCTCATCCTCCCCTGTGTCAAGAATCACAAAATCTGCTGGGAGGAAGAACTTACCCACTTTGACCAAGATATTCTCCACTGATCCGTATGTAGGCTTCATAGATTTGTCTGCCATCTGTAATGCTATCATTGTGGGTTGTGCCTCTTGGATTTGCAGCTTCTTCATCACAGACAAGGGCATTAAATTGATGCTTGCTCCCAGATCACATAACGCTTTCTCAAAGGTTGTGCTCCCAATGGTGCAAGCTCCTTGGATCTGGCATCTTCCTTGGCAAGTTATTCTGAATTATGGCACTACATTCCTTAGTCAGGACCACTATCTCATCTCCCTTTAAAGGCTTCTTTTTTGACAACAATTCCTTCATGAATTTGACATAGAGAGGCATTTGCTCCAAAACCTCAGCAAAAGGAATATTGATTTGCAACTTTCTGAAGACTTCCAAGAACTTTGAAAACTGCTTGTCCTTGGTCTCCTTTTGAAGTCTCTGAGGATATGGCAATTTAGGCTTGTACTCAGGAGCCTTTGGCAGTGTAGGATAAGTGTCAAGAGAGTCTGGGAATGGGTTATCTACACGCTTTGGAGGGACGTGCTCTACTTCTTCCTTCTTCTCCTCTGTAGCTTCTTTTTCAATTGGCTCCTCATTAACTTGTGCTTCCATACTTGCCACTTTTCCACTTATCAAGGTGATAGCCTTGCATTCCTCTCTTGGATTTGGAATTGTGTTACCAGGAAGGCTATTAATGGTCTTCTTATCAATTTCATTAACTTTTGTGGCTAATTGACCCATCTGAATCTCCAAGTTTTGAATTGTATTTGCAGACCTCTCAGGTATTTGCTTGCTCAGTTGGCCCATTTGCACCTCCAAGTTTCTAATGGAGGCTCTGATTTCCTGCATAAAACTCCTCATCATCTCCCAATTAGAATCTTATTGGGATTGAGAGTTTTTCTACTGAGGTGGTTGTTGTTGGTGAGACTGAAATTGGCAGTTATTATGATTGTTCTGTTGGAAACCGCCCTGAGAATTATTTTTGAAATTCTGAGATCTCTGAGGTTGGTCCATCCACCCAAGATTGTATATCTTAGAGTATGGATCATTTATGGGGTTTCTAGGACCACTCCTCATGTAATTTACCTGTTCAGAAAAAGATTGAGCATAATCATAATTCTCATTTTGTACAAAATTACCTGTCTTGTCATAAGAGACCTCTTGAGGTGGATTTTGGGTGTTGATAGCTGAGACTTGCATGCCACCCATCTGCTGAGTAAGTAAATTTATTTGCTGAGACATAAGCTTGTTCTGAGCAAGAATAGCATTAACAGCTTCCATTTCCAACACACCTCTCTTTTGAGGAGCCTCAGAGTTCACAGGATTCCTGTTAGATGAGCATAAATATTGGTTAGTAGCAACCAATTCAATAAGCTCAATAGTCTCCTCTGGTGTCTTCTTCTTGTGCAATGAACCACCTGCAGAATTATCTAAGCACATTTTGGACATTTAACCCAAACCTTCATAAAAGATATCTAGTTGGGTCCATTTGGAGAACATGTCCGGAGGGCATTGCCTAGTCACTAGCTTGTACCTCTCCCAAGCTTCATAAAGAGTTTCACCATCCTTCTGCCTGAAGTTCTGAACCTCCACCCTAAGCTTAGTCAGCTTCTTTGGTGGGAAAAATTTAGTAAGAAACTCAGTAACAATCTTTTCCCAAGTATCCAAACTCTCCTTGGATTGGGAGTCGAGCCATAGCTTTGCTCCATCCCTTAGAGCAAACGGGAAGAGCATGAGTTTGTACACCTCTTGGTTCACTCCATTTGTCTTCACAGTATCACAAATCTGTAGAAAATTAGAAATAAATTGATTTGGGTCTTCGTGGGGAAGACCATGATACTGGAAGTTTTGTTACACCAGGGTACCCAATTGTGGCTTCAACTCAAAGTTGTTCGCAGCTATAAGAGTCACCACAATGCTTTTTCCATAGAGATTTGCAGTAGGAGCAGAGTAAGAGCCAAGAACTCTCTTTTGTTGCTCATTTCCATTCGGATTTGCCACATTGGCATTAACAGCATTATTAGGATCCATAGTGGATTCTGTAGCCTTGCAAAGTCTTGCTTGTTGCAAACGTCGCCTAAAAGTTCTTTCAGGTTCAGGATCAAAGTCTAAGAGATGTTCTTTGTCTCTGTTCCTGCGCATACACAGACAAAAGACAAGAAAGGATGGAACTCTCTACGTCAGAGTGCAGAGAATTCCCAGTGAGGTAACCTGTGTAAACAAATAAAATAAAAAATACTAAATAAATAAAGCAAACAGTTCGAAAATTATAAATAAAATTAAAGTGAAAATTTCAATTTTTTTTAAATTGAAGAGAAAAATTAAAATAAAAATAATTAGGTAATACCAAACTTAATTTCAGAACTTAAGAGAAAACTAATTGATAGAAAACTTGAAAATTAAAGCCAAGGAGCAAATAAAACTAAAATGAAATATAAAAAAATTTAAAAAAAAGCTACGAAAATAAAAGACAAATAAACTAAACACGATAACTAAAAAAATTATAAGAACTAATAAGCGAAAATAAAAATTGAAAAGGAAAGTAAAACGAAACGGACAAACACAGGGGGGTGTGAACGAAAAGCAAGAAAAATAAATATATATATATATTTTAATTATTTTACCCTCTCTTGTCCTTTTATCATTTTATTTTTCTTTTGCAATAATATTTGTTTTCACTCCTCCGTACATCTTTTTATGTTCCTCCCTATTTTCAGTTCTTCTTTGCTTGAGGACAAGCAAACTTTTCAGTTTGGTGTTGTCACTTCGCTTGTGGATTTTCTGTTTATTTTAATGGCACCAATGGGAGGCAAATCATCTTCACAGAGGAGCACAACCTGAAGAATGAGACGGCCACAAGGATAACTAAGGTGGTTGAGTTTCTCTCATTCTATATTCCCTCCCGTTCTTACTATGTTATGTTCTTGTTTTATCTATTTTGTCTTGTTTATTGCTTGATCCCTTATTAGATAAATTTCTAGGTTCTAGTTTAGTTCTACTATTTTGAAATTTTCTGTTATTTGCTTTAATGTCGAAAGGTGTCTCATGTATTTCCCACTAAGCTTGAAATCAAAAAGAAAGAAGAAAAGATGTAGTGCATGAGAAATTGAGTTTAATTTTAAGAGTAGTCTCATTTATCCAAATGTGGTGGTATTTTCTGTGACTCTGAATACATGACATGAACAGTGCATATTTAAATTTTAATCAAAGAATATTGATGTATAAGGAAAAGGAATTTAGAAAAGTATTATGAATTTTCTGAAATTAGTGACAGTTAATCCTTGAAGCAAAAGAAACAGCAAAAAAAAAAGAGGATATAAAAGCAAGGTCCAAGACTCTAAGCATCAATGACTAGGGAGGTCAGACATAATTAAAAGCTCAAAGAGTTGTTTCCATAGTCATATTCTTGTGGTGTTCTTGTGTCAAGTAATCCTTGAGACAGAACATTTAGAGTCGAGATCAATTGCAATTAGTAGAGTATGCCAAAGGCTTTGAGCACCAGCACCACTTGGGTGTCTGGGAATGAGTCTGAAAGAAAAAAGAAGAACTTCAAAGAGTTCCAGACAGTTAGGTGGCTGTGTGGTGGTTCTTGTTGTGTCTAATTAAGACTTGAGACATGAATTTTTAAGTCACAGCTAGGCTCAGGATGCAGAGCAACCATTAATTGAGAATGTAATAGGAGAAGTCTGGGGCTGTCTGATTTGGCCGCTGGTAAAGTTAGTTGTATAGATCGCTTGTTTGACGCATTTGTTGTTAGTATAGAGTTAAGTGGTTTTTTAGGTAAATTTTGAAATTACAGTTTTTATTATATTTGTTATTAGTTTTAATTTTTAAAATTACTTTTCTGGGAATTTTAAACTATGGTATTTTGTACAGTGTTTTAGTCTGTGATTTCAGGTATTTCTGCTGATAATATGAGGACTTGAGCAAAAATCTGATTCGAGGCTGAAAAAGGACTGCAGATAGCGTGTATGAGTCTGACCTCCTAACTCAAAGTGGTGGAATTTTCTGGGAGCTACAGGAAGCGCATTGGGAGACGCCGTTAATATGCGGTTGGGAAGTGTAGACATCTTTGGGCTTAAGGATATATATGCTAGTACTTTGCCCGAGATTTGGGATGGCAGAGACAGGGCATTTCACGCAAGTCAGGCTCAAGTTCGTTGAGCGTTTAACGCGGCAGATGTGCATAAAGGTGGAGTTAAAACCCAAACTAGGCACAAAGCTGGCGTTTAACTCCAGAAAAGTCTCGTACAGCATGGAAGAGTTCAATGCTCACCAAGCAACACCAAGTTGGCCTAGAAGTGGATTTTTACATTAAACACCTCTAGCTTACTCTTTTTCTGTAACCCTAGTACTGATAGTTTACTAAGTAAAACTATTTTAGTGATTCTCTTGTTTCGTCATGGACATTCTACAAGCGACATTTCAGTATTGTATCTTGCTACGTCATGAGTCTCAACCCCAGTTGTTGGGTGTGAGTGAGCTATACACTGTTGCATAAGGTAGCATGGAGGTAATTAATGCAATTATACAATGGAGTTTTTCAGAGACGCGTTCGTCTAGATCATGTGGAACGGACTGTTCTATTGTTTAACACACAGATAAGCATCTGACCTGATGAAGATGTGTGATGATCAACGTGAACTCATCATCATTCTCACTCTATGAACGCGTGCCTGAGGTAGACGTGCTACATCCGTTCGAGGTATGAGGCTTAGGAAGTGATGTTGAATGCAATCTTTCGCCGGCGACATGATTCAGATCGAACAGCCTCTCGGTGGTATAAACGAGGCGAAACAGCGGAGGCAGAAAGCTAGAAATCAAAAGTTGGCTACGGGACCATTCCTTTGAAGATCGGAACGTCTAAACCTTCTCTATTGTCGGTGTCACACAGAGCACTTGTTGTGTATGTAGATGCTAGCTTCAAATTCAGCAGAAGGTGTGTGGGACGCGCTAGTGACGAAGAGAGGCGCAAAAATGGATGAAATCATCTCAACTATGAGTCGAGATCTGGCTCCAGAGTGGTAGTATGGGTGGGTAGTCGGAGGTCGGACGGTAGATTATGGACGACAGATGGAGCCGTGGCGGTGAAAACCGCGCATCTTTGGAAAGTTTTTCAACTGGAGAGGGAAGGGTGAGCCATGGCAGACGGTGGATGCGCTTCAGACAAAAGCTTGGTCCATGCATAGGAGCCTTGCGTGCATTGAAGAAGAGATATGAGAGAGAAGGAGAAGACAGAGGGAAATTAGAGATTCAGAAGACAGCATCTCCAACTCAACTCGTGTTCTTCATGTGAATGCTGGCTAGAACAAGTTATTTAATTCATGTGTCTTTTACTTTTTACAGGTTATTAGAATCGTGAGGATATTATGTGGGTGGATCACTGTGACATCGAGGAGTTAAAGATAACAGTGGAGCTTGCTTCAAGCGACATTCGTGGTGATCGGAAGACACTGTACTGCTACGTAGTGTATTTACTATGGACGACTAGGCACTGCTGGTTAGTGTGCGAGATTTTGCGGAAAGTGGTGATTGTTAATTTCGTGTGGCCCAATGTTTTTTGGCGCCGGTGGGGTCTGCAGGGATTGTTCGATTGTAGTCGTTTGAACAACTGCTTGAAGCGGTTATGTCTTGGTTGCTTAGTGATTACAGGAAGTGAGTTTGTATTTTCTGTTGGTTTATGGTAAGTTTTTATTTGGTTTAGTTTCATATTTTGTAAATGAGTGTGTGGTCAAGTTGCATGCTTTTGAGTTTTTTTTAATTTTACGGAAATTGGCATCTCCTTAGTTTCGTTTACTCGGATTTTTAAAATCTAAGAGTTTGGTGTGCTTTTGTGTTGTTTCCTTTAATTTTCGAAAATTTTGGGTTTGATTTTCTAAAAATTTTAAGAAGTTTTTTTTTTTTTTTTGATCTTTTATTGATTTTACCTTTAAAAATTCAAAAAAAAAAAATTTGTGGGGGTTTCTGTTGGGTGTTCTCCGTTTGGGATCTTCAACGAGTGTTACTGTGGGTGTTCGCTTGACATTCACAGTTTGCGTTTGTTTGATCCTCGTCTGTTTTGATCAATAAAATTTCTAAGTTGTAGTGTCATTTGTTGTTTTTCTCTTTCTCATTAAATTCAAGAAATCAAAAAAATATCTTTTCCTTCTACTTATCACTCTATGAATTTTCGAAATTTTTTTTTATGATATTTTTAGATGTTGATGAATAAGGTCTTTTTGGATCATATCAAAAATCTACATTCAAAAGATTGATTCTTTTCAAGCCCTTTTTCAAAGAAGTCATATCGTTTTGAGATTTTTAATCATATGTTTTCAATCACATCTTTTTTTAAATATGTTTTTTTTTTTTTTTTTTTTTTAATGATTTTCAAAAGTAATTTTTTTTTTTTTTTTTTTTTTTTTTTTTTTTTTTTTTTTTTTTTTTACTATTTTTTTTATTATAATTGAAATATTTTTATGTATGTATTTTGAATTGTCTTTTGTTTCAAAATAGTTTTCAATCATAAGTCTTTTTTGATTGCTATTGTGTTCAAACTTTTAATTTAATGTATAATTTAGTCTTGCATTTGCTTTTATTTTCCTTTTTTTTCGAAAATGTTATTTTATTTTTTTTCTCATTTATTTTATTTTTTCTAATTTAATTTGAAAAAAAAAAAAATATAAATAGAAAAAGGTAAAATATAATTTTTTTTTTTTTTTTTTTTTTCTATTATCATTTTCTTCATCATGGATATAAGTGGAAATGAACAGTCCTGAAGGACTTTGGGGTCATATGCTAACCCCTCTAATGCTTTATATGGGAGTAGCATTTGTATACGTCCCATCAAAGCAAGCATTTTGAGCTAAAACTGAGCTCATTATCGTGGTGTAGCAAAATTGCAGTTATTACCGGTCTTTAATGGAGTAGGAAAGTACTAAGTTTCGTTGTCAATCGGGTTATTTACAATGATTGACTTGAAACAAAGTGTATTGGTTGATGAAGAGAGTGGATAGGATCGTCTATGAAGGTTGAGTGAGACTGAGGTTATTGTAGGTGCATTGCTGGTATAAGGATGCAGAGTATGATGAAGGGGTTTAATGTATCAAGCCCATGGAGACATGTAAAAAATCATGGAAGACAGTTAATCGAGAGAAGTTCTGAAGTAATTTTAATAACGCAGTGACGCTTCGAGTATAAAGGATGCTATTATAGGTGACATGATGCTAAGACTATCTGGATCATCGCTTTAGAGGTTGTTGTATGCATAGAAGGAGATGGATCGGAGTGGAGTTCGTTTCGAGCTGGTTGAATATTATCTAGTGGTAGTGGAGAATAGTAGGGGTAGTTGGTTCGATGGGGGGAGGAGGTGATCGAGAAATTGCCGTTCTCTTCTGTGATTAGTTGTTGTCGAGAGTGTAAGTGAGTTAGATTTCATTGCGTTAGTATGTGATATCGTAGGGTGTGGTGGATAATCTTATCAGAAGAGAGGGCGTTCAAGTGGTTCGTTAATGAGGCTGCATTGACGTGTGTCAGTTGGTGGATTCTGTATCACATCGGGATGGAGTTGTGCAGATGCTGCGCCTGTTATTGTTCGCTAGCTTCAATGGGGTGTGTGTCGTCCTGGGGTTTGTGTGTGTGTTTTGGGATGAAGTTTGTTGTTATGCTGGTTCCAGGGTTTGGGAACTGTGGTTTGGAATTGTTGGATGGTGTTCGATGCTGTTGAGGTGTCGGTGGGCTAGGAGTGTGTGAGTGTCTGTTTGGTCGGGATTTTGTTTGGGGCTGGTGAGTATTTGTCGGTAGGGGTGTGTATGGGTCGAATGGTCGTTTGTTTGGTTTTGGTTTTGTTTTGAAGTGGCAACAATAAAGAGGCTCAAAATATTACGATGAATTGCTAGGATAATCAGCAGATCGTCGTACTCAAACGTAGTGGTCTTAAAGAGGCTATTGGAGAACTACTGTCTAATCTCAATGAATATTGTTGAACTTAATGGCAGATTGACTCTTATGACAGAACATGTAGCAGAGATCTCAATAGGAATGGTCTCAGACACTAAAAATGGCAACAAGAATATGGAAGCATCATTGAGTCCAGCAAGACAGCAGCTACTACAGATAAAGAAGAACTGGAACTGTCCAAATTAAGAAGCGGAGACATGGAATAAATCAGCTATAGGTGAGCATGAAAGCAAAAAGGAACACTGACAGAGGGACAACGACTGGCAATCCCCGTGAGGACAGCAGGACCAGATGAGGAATTAGATTCTGGACGTCAAATGCAGAAAGGGTGAAAGATGTTCAAGCATTCATTCGGAAAAAAAAAAAAAAAAAAAAAAAAAAAAAAAAAAAAAAAACTATTTATAATAAAATTTAAATTCATGCACTGTTCCTTTTGTTCTTTTTTCAATTAAGAACATTTTTTCATTTAGGAGAATGGTGATGGATCATTTTCATAGCTTTAAAGCATAGTGAATTAGCGCACTAATGATGGCTGTAAGTAAAGAATCAGTAACGTAAAATAAACATGGATAAATATTCGAGAAAAATAGGAAAGTAATATGACGAGGGATCTAAGAACGGGTAGCAGTCTTAGTGATGGCGGTTTGTTCTTTCTCTTGAAGATATTATGGAGTGCTTGAGCTACTCTGGCATCGGCTTTAGCTTGCTTTGTTGCTTCCGTCTTCATGGTCTTTGGGTCCTGTGCTCTAGATTTCATGGAGGAGGATGTAATGCTCTTTGTGCTCCACCCTTAATTGTCCATGTGTGGGAACTGTTAGACTTCTCCTTAGGAGGTGTTGATTTGCTACCAATGGGTTGTTTGGTGGAGGTAAAGTGCATGCTTGAGAGGAATCTCTTGTTTGCCACAGCCTTTTTTAGTGATGGGGGCGTAATCCTCATGCAGAGTGAGAATGGTCCTGCACTTCTATGTAGTTCCATGAATGTAGAGGTGACAATGAGATAAGGAAGGTCTAACTTGCACATGAAGATTTGTCTGTCCACATTGTAGAGTTTCCGGGATAAGGACGTAGTCAGTGATGAACTTTAACTTCCTTCTAATATAATGCTATGTGAAATCCTAGACTAGCGGTCATAGTAAATTCAGATCGGTTGCTAGGGGGAATGATTGAGCGTTGGATGAGACGCACAGTGCCCTAACATGGGCTTGGGGAGGTCAATGTGTTTTGTTAGTTGAATTCCGGCTTGTGCCTCTGGTTTCTCTTTCTCATTTGGAGCGTGCCTTTTCTCACATATGTGTCCTGTGAGGACTTGGTCATACCTTTGGTGATAAAGTTGACTCGCTTCTAGTGTCTGGGGTGTGCATCTCGGTCTTGTATCAGGGTCATAGTGTGAATTGGGCCATGGAGCATTTCCGGTAAGTCTCGTGAGAGTTTTTCCTTGCACAATGATGGTAAGCCATTCTGCGGGGTGTCCGGTGTTCGCACTGTTGATGCATGTGTTTTGGTGATGCATTGCGATGTGGCAGTTAGAACTTGATGCCATTATAGATTCGGACTGTTGAATGTAGGTGTGGTGTTGAGTAAACTTCGACCTCAGGTTCTGTGCGGAGAGTCTCATGTCGGTGATCTCTGATTGGTTGCACTTGGTGTTGAGATTAAATAGTGGAGTCGGGATCGACTTCTATCATTGCTACGACAATTCATAGATGAGTTGGGCTTGATGCAGACCTTGAGAGGTATGCTCTGCCATCTCCATGATCGTGGGAGGTGGGGAAGGTGTTTTGCCTTCCCTTTCCTTATCTAGACGGTTTCTCGGCTGTTGGTGGCATAGAGTTGTTATTGGAAATTAATTAAGAGTCGGTTGTAGCTTTTGGTACACTGTGGGGCGTAAGACTTATGAAGGTTTGCTGACGTTCCTCGGACAAGAAGGACGAAGGTAAAGAAGAGAGTAGAAGAGAAGATAGAGGAGATGGATGAGGAGGATCTTTGTTGTTCGAGTGTGTGTGAAGGGGGAGTTAGAGTTGCGTGATAGTTTTGTGTTGTGTGAAAATGGAGGAGTGAAGAAGGGTTTATATGGGGATGTGTGGAGAGGGGGTGTGGTTCGTGGTGTGTGGGTGCCCATGGTATGGGTGTGGTTTGGGTGGGAGGTTGTTGTGGAAATTTTGAATGGTAGGTAGGTGGAGTGATATGAAGGATGGATGTAAGTGGTGAAGAGAATGGTGGGATTTTATAGGTGAGGGGTTTTGGGAAGGGGTTATTGAGGTATTGGTGAATGAGTGAAGAAAGAGAGAGGTGGGGTAGGAAGGGATCCTGTGGGGTCCACAGATCCGTAGGTCTCGGATGTTTCATTCCATACTCTATGTGGGGTGAAAACGCCCTTTGCCAATTGGCCTTAGGTGATTATAGCGTCAGGTGCTGCCCGGATGTTTGTTTGAGCGTTTAACCCGCCTTCTGCCATTGTTGCTAGGCGATTAACGCCAGCTGGATGTGTCATAGTATGTTCTGGCGGTTAAACGCCAGAATGAGTGCTGAGAATTGGGCATCATGTAAGAACGCCATCGGTCTGGCTACTCTTATTGGGCGTTAGACGCAGTGCTAAGTTTGTCCTCAAGTGGGGTGGTTTCTAGTTTTCATTCTGTTTTTCCCGATGTATGTTTTTGCTTTGTCAATTATTTTTGTGTTTGCAATGATGGAGTATGCAACCGGTAGCATGAAGAACTATGAGATGATTCAAGAGAAATAGAAAGTGTAAATGGTAAAAATTGGGGGTTGTCCAAAAGCGCATTGCTTTAATTGTCAATGGAGGTACAGTGGGCGCTTCATGGAGCCTCACAGATGTTAATAGCATGCTGAACTGCTAAGCTGAGAAACTTAGAAAGGGTTTGAGATGCGGGGGTGTTATCAGAAACGTAAGTTAGTTGTGGCGCATCCCAATCACCAACTTTAGAGTTGATCTGGTAGTTGAGAAGGTCTTCATGCTTCCTCTCCATGGGCTGACAGAGGGATATTCCTTGAAGCTAACATTCAAGGGATCTCGAGTTATTGAATGTCAATGTGCTCGTCTGTTCAACGATATCAATGCTTGGCCTGTGTGCTAGTGGAATTCTTGCCATAGATGATGGATCAGTGCTATATCACTTCCAGTTGTCTAGGATATTGAAAGCGGGATGGTGTAATGTCATAACCTTGTATACCAGACTCCGATAACCAGAGTATAGCCGTGTGTTTTTGATTGGTCTGCCATCCGTTCTTAGTGAGTGATCTGAAGGTTTGTTTCTGATCTTCTTATTCCTAAGTTAGAAGATGACATGAGGTTGTATACTTGACTTGTCGATGGTAAGAGCAAGGCAGCGCTTATAAGGAAGATATGAGATGTCCGTAATGAGTTACAACGGGATGAGGAGTAGGAGTTGTTCAGCGGTCTTGCTCTCTAAAGTTAAGTTATCGGTATTCCAAGGTGTTGGTGTGTCGCGAGTTTCTTTGATTGAGTGCAATGGTAGTGTTCATGCGTCGTCATAGTCTCAACTTACCAAATATGGCAGTGTTGGGCATTTTAGAAGCTATTGATTTGGCTCCAAGGTGAGTAGTTATTGGTGTAACTTGGCTGCTGTTGCTAGTGTAACAGCTATCAATGGCGATCGTATCAGCAGGGGACGTGATCTGGGTCATTTCATAGCTCATTGACGTGAGAGAGGTAAATTCATCGGTAGAATTGTTATGGGTCTGTTGTAGAGCTATCAGATTGCCGATGGGTTTCAGTAGGTTGAACTCTTTGGAGTCCAGTGTGGGAGCATGCCATTTGGAGTGTCTTCCTCAGAGTAGATGTCCTGGGCGTTCCTTCTCGCAGGTTCGGTTATCAGTGTGGTCCATGTAGGCGTGTTAATGGGCTTTGCCTCTCTCGTTTGGGATTCTGTGTGTTGTGTGCTTGGGGAGAGTAGCTGAGGGGAGGAGTCAGCGGTAATGTTTCTTATCTCGTGACCCCTTGTGCTCAATTTCTAATGGAGGGGAGGGCTTTGTTTATAGTGAAACTTTGCGTGGCTTTGATTAGATCATGTAGGATAATGTTGTCTAAAGGATCAGAGGTGGCTTTGGCTTAGCATTCCTCTGGTGTGGTAGCTGAGAAGGTGATGGGAGAACGGCTTGCCATTGCTAACTTGTTTCTTCCACCATTAATTTACATGTGGAGTTGAAACTTGTTGAGGTGCTGCTGTTGGATCTGTCCAATGAGAGATTGGCGATGATTTCGCCGATGAAGGATTGAATAGGTGTTGTCGCAGTGGGTTCTCTGCCATGTAATTCAGTCTTCCATTGCTGGGGGTTTGCCTCAAATCATAAGCTTTTTCTTCAGAGGAAGCTTCTTCAGTCCTTGCCGTTGTTGCTGCTTTGCATTTTGCAACAGACTTCTGAGAGTCAATATTGACTTGTTGGGTCTATATTTTGTTCTGAGCCATATGGCATTCAGAGTATTCATTCTCAATGAATCTTCTTCTAGAGTTGTCATTTAATTCACGAGGATTCTTCAGCATGTCATAGAATTGGGTTATTTGCACCAGTTCAATGAGTTCGAGATTCTGCAGTGCATCTTTTCAGATGAGAGATCCTCCTGTAGAGTTCTGCAAGTACAGTCTTGGTGAGTTTAGATAGACCATCTTAGAAAATACCTATGATGCTTTTGCGAAAGATGTTAGAAGGCTCTTTGTGATAATTTGCTTGTATCTTTCTCAAGCTTCATAGAGGGTGATTCCTGCTTCTTCTGTCGATAGGTTTGGAAGCTTCCACTCTAAGGCTTGAATTTTTTTGAGGTGGAAAGAATTTTTGCCAAGAAGGCATTGAGTAGCTTTTTCCAAGAGTATAGGCTTCTATGTAGGTCGTGATTCTGCATGTCCTAGCTTCTGTCTTTAAGCAAAAGGAAGAAAGCAAAGTTTTGTAGACTTCAGGGTCAACCGCATGGTTTGACAGTGTCACATATTGCGTAGTTTTATGACAAGAATTCAGCTAAAGAACTGATGGGGTTTCAATGGAAGTCCATGAATCTTGCAGTTCTGTTGTATAAGAGAAACTAATTGAGGCTTACTCAAAGGTTGTTTGTTCCAAGTGGCAGGGGATTAGGAGATGCTTCCATAGATCGGGAGTAGGTGCCATGTAAAGTCACCAAGACTTCCTTGCATTGTTGCATTGTGTTTTCGGCTGCATGGGGTTTTCTATATCTTCCTTGAGAAAGAGGGCTCTGTTAGGCCTCTAAAGAGAGATTTCTTTAGGCTCTATTAGCTTCTTCAAGGTCCTTCAGGTTCAGGATAAGATTGGAACAAGGTATGTTTGTCTTTGTTCTTGTTCATATGAAAGAGAAATCAATGAAAGTAGGGAATCCTCTATGTACAGTATAGAGATTCTTGAGGTGGTCAGAGGAAAGAAGAATAAGAGGATAGGTAGAAGAAGAGAATCGAAATATAAAGAAGGATAGAGTTCGAATTCTCAACTTTGAGGAGGAGTGTTAGTTCCTTAAATAGAAGATGTGAGAGAGGGGAAGAATTTTCGAAAATAAATTAAAAATATTTGAAATAAAAAAGAAATTTTTTTTTTGAAAATTGATTGAGATTTTTTTTTTTTTTTAGAAAATGAGTAAATAAGTGATTTTGAAAGATTTTGCAATAGAAATAAAAAGAATGATTGAGAGTTGAATTGAAAAAGTGTGATTGAAAAGATATGATTTTTTTTTTATGGTTTTGAGAATGATTTAAAAGGAGAAAGTTTTAAATTAAAGTTGATTTATTGACTAACAGAATTAGAGATAATGGATTCTAAAATTAAAGACTTTGGATCCTTTCTAAAGGAAAGTAACGAATAGAAAATTTGAGGTAATCATGTAATTACTACAAAGGATTTTCGAATAATAAAATGGAAGAAATTTGATTGTTGAAGAGATAATGATTGAAAAGATAATGATTTTGAAAAAGGTTTAATTTGAAAATTTATGAAATTTGAAAAAAATCTAAATTAAAAACAAAAAAAAATTTTTTTCTTTTGTTGCTTTTTTCTGGTGTTTAACACCTGCTACCTTTTTGAGCGTTTAACGCCCAAATCTACGTTTTTGGAGGGTACTGGCGGCGTTTAAAACGCCAGTTTCCTTCTCACTGGGCATTTTCGGAAGCCAGCTTCTGTTCTGTTATTTGGCTCTGGCTGGAAGTTTTGAATTGTTCGAAATTGAGAAAGATTGTCATGTGCATTTATCAGAAAAAACCAATATATTGCGACTGTACGAGATCCAACAAATAATTAGCTGTTTTAATTTTAAGATGTATTGCACTTCTTTTGTTGTCTTTTTCAATTTTAAAAACTTTTTCATTTTTTTTTTTGAAATATATGATTGATAAAAGATAATATGAAAGATAAGATTGGACACTAAATGCATGTATTTTATATATATAAAAAAAAAAAAAAAAAAAAAAAAAATTTCGAAAAACAGGAAAAGTATAGAAAAGGAAATTAAAGAATGGTCAGCTTGTGTTGGCGGCTGTTCTTCCTCTTGAAGATCTTATAGAGTTGGAGGTTCCTCATCTCTCTTCCTGCCTTTGTTGCTCTTTCATGGTTCGTTTGGTCTTCTCTAAGATTTCATGGAGGTGAAGGGATGAATGGCTCTTGGTGCTCCACCCTTAGTTTGTCCCATGTTGGAACTAATTCTCCTAGGGAGGGTTGATTTTCTGTCCGATGATGTTGTGGAGGAAAAATTCTCACTTGGAGGCATCTCAGGGATTTTTTTTTGTTTTGATTTTCTTAGTTGTAATGTTAGTTTGTCATTTTGCTCTCTTGTTTGCTCCGTTCTTTTCTTAGTGATGGGCTATCCTCCTCAATAAAGATATCTCCCTCTATGTCATTCCCAGCCGAATTGCATTGGAGGTGACAAGTGAGGATAGGGGGAGGCTTAAGCCGTGGTTGCCAAAGTAGAAGGCTTGTGTGCCACTTTGTAGAGTTCTTAGGATATACCCTCATGAACTTCTTACTCTCTCTAATCATGAGTTGAATTGAAAATAGTGATAGCCCCGGTCTATAGTAACTTCAGATAGGTTTTGCTGATGATGGTTGAGGTGATGGTATGGACTCAACCTCCCTGCCAGAGCTTGTGAGGTCATTAGCTGTGTCTTAGTTGCACCGGCTTCCCTCTTGAATCTCTCTTCATTGAGGCGCACTATGTCTGCTCTTGCACTGCATTAGTGTCATGAGGACTTGTCCATACTGAAGAAGATTTGGACCCTTCCTAGTTGTTGGTGGTGCATCTTCTTGCAATCATGGGCAATTTGAATGCAACTTACTTTTCCGGATAAAGTTAAGTATTTCTCGGCATTGGTACAGACAATTCTTGGGTCCGGTTCGGAATTGATCATGGTTCTTGTGAGTCCTGGCATTGGCAAGAACTTTGTTTGGAACCCCGTAAGATTCGACTTGGGTTGAATGTGGGTGTGTGTGCTTGGTGAGAATTCCAACCTCTTTCGGGATCTCATGTCGGATATCCGGATAATCGACTTTTGAGTCTAAAAGGGACCTCGGGGATCACCTTTTTTTTTTCTTTGTTTTGATATGATCATTCTTGATGCATCCTTGAGAGGAATCTCTCATTCTTCCATGACTGTTTCGGGTGATGGCTTTTCTTCGTTTCTTTTTCTTTTTTTTTTTTTTTTTTTAGAAAAGAATAAATAGGTATGGAAAAACAAAAAGCTTTGCCTTTTACACACCGGCCTAAAATCTTGAGGTGCTCGTATCCTCGGGCAAAGGAAGAAAGAAAGAGTAGAAGAAGGAAGAAGAAGAAATGGAGGGGAGGGAGAGTGGGAAGTGATTTCGGCCAAGATGGTGGAAAAGTGTATGTGTTGTGTGAAATGAGGAAGAAGATCGGTTTTATGATATGGGGGTGGAGAGGGGGGTATGTTTTTGCATTTGTGGGGTGGGTTTGGGTGGTAAAGTGGTTGAATTTGAATGTGAGGTAGGTGGACGTGATATGAAGGATGGGATGTAGTGGATGAAGAATGGTGGGATTTGATAGGTGAGGCGTTTTTGGGGAAGAAGGGTATGGGAGTGATGTGGTGGAATGGGTGAAGGAAGAGAGAGAGAGGGTTGGGGGTAGGTGGGTAATCCTATGGGGTCCACAG
>QBTX01001757.1:0-15504 GCA_003063285.2 Arachis monticola
ATTTGCTCTCTTCTCATCCATTTCTGAAATTTGCTTAGCCATTTGCCCCATGTGTCTCTCAAGGTTTCTGATTGAGGTTTCTTGGTTTTTGAATGCCAGGGTCTGATCTTTCCTTACAGCTTCCTGATCTTGTCTTGCCATCTCTTGATTTTTCATGAGTTTCTCCATCATTTTCTCTAGACTTGAGATTCTTTGAGAGTCTGAATTTGGTTGTGGCTGTGTGAAATGAGATGGTTGTTGTTGGAAGTTGTTTGAATTAATTGTGGGGATACTTTGTGGTTGGGATGTGGATGTGGAAAAGTTATTCTGGTGGTTTTGTGAGTTATTATGGGGTTGGTGATATGTGTTTTGTGAATTTTTGAATTGGTTAGTATTATTGGATGAATGGTTATGGTTGCTTCTGTTGCTGAGGCTGCCAGAGTTGAAGTCCCTTTGTCCTTGATTCTGATGCTCACCCCACCTTGAATTAGAATGAGTCTTCCAGGGTGTCTTGTGTGCATCACCATGAAAATTGTGTTGAAATGAACTTGAAGTATTATTCATGCATTGCACCTGCTCAGGGCTTTGTTGCTCAAAATTGAATGTCCCAAAACTTACTTCAGATTGATTCCACCCATGTGAGGTTTGAAATTGGCATTGTGTGTTTACTGCAACACCTTGCAGTCCATCAATTTTCTTGGCCATCATTTCTATTTGTTGCTGAAGCTGTTGATGCATCTGTCTGTTTTGTGCCAAGAGAACGTCAACRCCTTCAAGCTCCAGCACATCCCTTCTCTGGGCTGCTTGGCGTTGTCTTTGATGAGCAAAGAAATATTGATTGTTTGCCACCATCTCTATGAGGTTTTGGGCTTCCTCTGTTGTCTTCATTAGCTGCAATGAGCCTCCTGCTGAATGATCTAATGCTTCTTGAGCTTTCTGAGTCAACCCTTCATAGAAGTTTTGGAGTCTATCCCACTCACTAAACAATTCTGGGGGACATTTCCTGATTAAGGCCTTGTATCTCTCCCAGGCATCATACAGCGACTCTCTATCCATTTGAATGAATGTTTGCACCTCTGTTTTCAGCTTGATAATCCTTTGGGGAGGATAGAACTTGGCTAGGAATTTGCTCACTAAGTCTTCCCAATTATTGATGCTTTGTTTGGGAAATGTCTCTAGCCATTGAGTGGCCTTATCCTTCAGAGAGAATGGAAACAGTAGTAGCTTGTAGATGTCTGGATGCACACCACTTGTTTTGACAGTTTCATAAATCCTGAGGAAGATGGATAAATGTTGGTTTGGATCTTCAAGTGGACTTCCTCCATAGGAGCAATTGTTCTGCACCAGAGTGATAAGTTGAGGCTTCAAGTCAAAATTATTTGCATGAACATTGGGAGTGAGTATGCTACTCCCGCAATTTCTTGCATTGGGGATAGTGTAAGAGGCCAACACCCTTCTTGCAGGCTGGGTATTGTTGCTCACTCCCTCTTCACGCACCTCAGCCTCCATGACTTGCAAGAATCACAAACAAACCAAATGAAACATGGACATTCTAATGCTAGAATGTGGTTAGTGGGTTAGGTGACACAATGTGTCAAAGCAGTTAATGTGCTTAGTTAAAAAGAAAAAAATGCTTAATCTAGACCAACCAACCTTACTTAATCATTTGTCATCTAATTCAATCGCCGACAACTGGCGCAAAAAACTTGATGTGTGGAAAACGATCCAACACAAACTCACCGGCAGAGTGTACCCGGGTCGCATCAAGTAATAATAACTCACGAGTGAGGTCGATCCCATAGGATTGAAGGATTGAGAAATTTTTAGTTTAGTGGTTGATTTAGTCCAAGCGATCAAGTATTAGGTTGAGGGTGATTTTGTATCCACAGTAAGTAAATAACAGGAATGTAAAATGAATTGCAAGAAATTAAAGAGAAGGAAAGTAAAGGGCTGATCTTAAAAGAATAAGAAATTAATGACTGAAACTTAAAGTGCAAGAAATGTAAATTAGTAAACTTAAGAGATGCAAAGAAAATGTAAATTGCTTGAATAGAAAGGGGAATTAAGGATCTGGTGAATTCAGAATTTCAGCAAGGGAAATTTAATTGCAACAATTAATAAAGCAGAAGATGAGTTTGTATTAACTAGAATTCAAACAGGAAGTGAGAATGTAATTGCAGCAGGGGTTCACAGAAGAACCAAAAGGGAAAATGGGATCTCAGGACTCCAGAGACTAGAAAGCAAAGTCTAGATCTCAATTGCCTTCCCAGATCTAAGTTCACWAAGCAATTAACAAGAAATTAAAGAAGAAGCAGTAAAGGAAATGTAATTAAACTCAATTATGCAGAAGAGAAATTAAAGAGATCTTGAATGGAGATTGAGACAGAAATTCCTCAATTCTTCACACCCAAGACTCAAACAAGAAAAGTAAAAATGCTCAAGCAATAACGAGGAAGAAGAGAGATCAATTCTCCTCCCCAATTCTCTGAAATCTCCGTCCCTCGCTCTCAGTGAAGTCTCCAAGAGATGGTTCAAAATTCAAAAATAAAAGAAAGGTTCAAAGCTCAAAAGAAAAGTCCTAATTACATCAAACTATCTCCTATTTATACATTTTCTATTCTTGGATCTTGGGATTTGGATGGGCTTTTGATTTGGTGAAGAATTGAATTAAATTGGATTTTTGATTCAATTTTTAGCCCATGAAAAATTGCTTCCAGGAGGCTGCCCTGCCCTTGTGGAGGGCAGGGCAGAAAATGGTGCGTGTGGCCCTTGGTGCGTGTTGGTTGGTGCGTGTGGTGCTGCAGGATGCTGCCCTGCCCTTRTGGAGGGCAGGGCAGAGTTTTTTGGTGCGCCAGATTTTGCTGCCCGTGCGTGCGTGCTTGCTGGCCGAGACTCCTTGGTGCGCCAATCTGGTGCGCTGGCTGTGCACCACAAAATGCTGCCCTGCCCTCGCGGAGGGCAAGGCAGTGTTTCCAAAAGTGAAGCCCCGCGTTCGAAGCTCGTTGGAAGCACACGCTACTTCTTTTCCTTGGTTTTCTTGGCACCAAATTAAGGCCTAGTTCCTTGCTTCCTCATGGTGCCGAGTTCGATCCTTGTGACAAGCATTGGTAATCTTTTTCCTTGAATTATTCTTGATTGGAGCCCGATATTGCCCTTGAGGAGGGCAGGGCAGAGTTTTTGCTCTCCTTGATCCTTGGCATCAAATTGTGCTCCGCCCTTGTTGTGGGCAGGACAGTGTTGCTTCTCAAAGCTTGTTTCATTATGTTGCCCTCCTGGAGGGCAGTGTGCCCTTGTGGAGGGCAATGTTTGCTTCCTCCCTTCCATGCGCCACACTCTTTTCTCCTTGGGCCACGCTTTCTTAAGCCACGTTTTTCCTTTTTTTCTTTCTTTCTTCACCTTCAAATAATCAAAACAACCAATCAAAGTATCACTAAATTCACAAGGCTTATAAATCAATTAAAAATCAATTAAATTTAGCTTAAACCTCATGAGTTAGCATCAATTTAATGGTAGTTGCTTGATTTAAAGAAGTTATGCATTTTCATTCCAAATCACTTACTTTGGATGCAAGAAAGTGCATAAAGACTAATAAAACAAGTGAAATTAGCTTGAAAAATGGGTATATGATGACTTGTCATCAGTGATCAACCCTAAACACTAGAGAGAATAGAGTGCCAACACTTCCGGTGAGGGTAGGGTTTGGCGCTCAATTCCTTGTTTCCGGCTTTCATGAGCTTTCTTCATGCAAGTTATGTACACTCCACTTTGATGCTTTGAATTGGTAGAGTCATGAATTGTTTTGTCGTTTTGGCCCTATGCGCTTATATATATTCTTGGAAGTTGATCCACCATTGACCAAGTAGATAGATACATTTGCATTAGTCGCCTTCATATAGGTAATTTGCATTTAATAAATTCCCATTTACCTATTATTCTTTGGTCTTTCAATTCCTTTTAGCACGAGGACATGCTAGGATTATGTGTGGGGAGATTTGATATGCCCCAATTTTTAGGCTTTACTTTGTGTAGAATTTAGAGGGTTTTATCAGCATTCTATCACACTTATCCATGTAAAATGCATAGTTTTGTGTTCCCTTCCCAATTTCGCTTGATGGTTGAAAACATGCTTTTTAGGCCATAATTGTGCTATATTTTTATCTCCCTCTATTACCATTCGATGCCGTGATCTGTTTGTTGAGTGATTCTAAAGTTTATAGAGGGCAAGAATGGTTTAGAATAATGGAAGAAAGCATGCATAAAAGGAAGAAGCATGAAAAGTGGAGCTTTGGAGCATTGGCATCGACGCGCATGCATGGGAGCAGGAATCTGGGATAGGCGCACAAATGTGGACGCATACGCGTGGTGGGCAGAATTCTCATCGATGCGTACGCATAGCTACGTGAATCACAAATCTCATCGACGCGTACGCATGACCCACGCGTACATGTGACGCTCGACACGTGACCTCTTTAGTGAAAATGTGGCTGGAAATTTTAGTGGAGCTTCTGGCCCAGTTTTGAGCAGAATTCTGGCGGGAAAAGACATAAAGGACCAAGGATTGAAGGGGATTCAGAGATTACACACATTTAGATATTTTTGGGTAGTTATTTTTGGAGGTTTCTAGAGAGAGAAACTCTAACTTCTCTCTAGGTTTTGGCTTTCTCAACGCCAATTTCACTGGGATCCTTTGGTTAGATCTGAATTCAATTTCAATTCTACATTGTTCTAGTTTGTAGATCTCACTCTTCTACTCTCAATTTAGTGTTCTTGTTGCTCTAGCATTGTGGATCTTGGATTTGGATCTTGTTATTTTGATTTCTATTAATGCATTGAGGAATTTCATGTTCATTGTTGTTGATTACTTGATTGTTGTTAATTGCTTGAATTAGATAGCTTGAATTCAAATTCTCTTCTCAATTTCACAATGTCTTCCGTTATTGCTCACCAATTGTTTTAGAAAATGTCAACTATAGCTATGGAGTAGATTTTTACTCTTGGCTTAGGGGTTGGATAATTGGAGACACTTGAATTGTCAAAGTTTTTTGTTGATTGATAATTGGAAATTGCTAATTGACTTGAATGACACTAATTCTAGTCTCTCCTTAGAACTTTACTAGGACTTGTAGACTCAAATTGATTATTTTCACTTGACTTTCCTTCATAGTTAGAGGTTAACTAAGTGGAGTAACAACCAATTCTTATCACAATTGTTGGAGGCAATGAGGATAGGAATTCCAATTCCCAACCCTAGCCAAGGCTTTTACATTGATTGATTGTCATTCTCCTTTGTTTAGTTCAATTTCTTGTGTCTGTTAGTTTACTTGTCATTTGCTCATTGCTTTTATGCAAGCTTGTTCACATTTCTCGTATTCAACCTCAAACACCAAGAGAACTCCTAACCAATGATGTGCATCTTAGGGAAACTCCTAGGGAGACTGACTCGGGACTAATACTCTCGGTTATTGATTTTGAATTGTGGACTTACATTTTTTATGTTTGATGCGTTATAGTTTCTTGGTTTAGACTATACTCASGACATAATTCCATTGGAAAATTCTATACCRACAAAATATAGCTCATCACTCATCACCATCCTTCTTCTTGGATGCTCCTTCTTGTGCAGGGGTATCTCTTGGCTTCCAAAAGCCCAGTCTTCTCATATAAGTCMTCGCATCTTTCTTGTGCTTGGCCAATATATCTTCTTRCCTAGCACTCAGCTCCTTCATACCTTGCATGAATGTTKGATAACYGGGGTTCAAGGCAGCCACAGTATTGCACAAGTGATTCAGCTTTGCTTGTGTATTTATATCATACTGCCTTCTTGAAGTAGTCCTAGCTTCATAAAGATGCCTAAATTAAGGAAGGTTCCTCTGTTGCACTCGATTTTGCTCCATGATTATGTTGAGGGTACCTTGCATCTCTCTCCAGTGGAATTGACCTTGTTGTTCTTTCATGTTCTCTATACTCCCTTGGAGTTGCTGAATGCCTTTTTGCATTTGGTCCCATTGCTTTTGTTGCTCCCTAAGTTGGCTTACATCCTCTCTCAAGTGGTTGATGTCCCCTCGCATTTGATGGTTATTTCCTTGCATCTCTTCCCAATTGAAACCTTCAGGGAATTGTGGAATTGGTGGTGGAAGTGGTAGATATGGTGGTTGAACAAAGGCATCTTCATGTTGTGATGGCCYTTGTAGTTCTTGAGCATGAGCACTATGCTTCATTGCTCTCTGTAGTAGGTTGATGGCCACCACCTTCTCCATCTTCTTGGCAGTGATTGACTTGTCTTGTTCCACCAAAATTTCATCAATTACCTTCTCCACTCCAGCCTTATCACACAGCCTTTGAATGATGCTTGGGAAGGCTGACGATTGGATTTTTGACGGTTTAGAATTTCACTAATGAAATCTCATTGTAAAGTATAGTTTCTAAACCAACAATAATCCTTTGATACAAAAGATTGTTTGTTACTAAAACAAACCCCTAAATTTATAAACCGAAGTATTGAACCTCGGGTCGTTCTCCCTAGGAATTACAATAAAGTGTCTTGTTATTGGTTATTTTTTTTTTTTTTTTTTTTTTTTTTTTTTTTTTAAAAAAAATATAGATGGCAAAGAAAATAAACTCAACAACATAACAAAACTTCTTGCAAGGATTGAGAACTAGAAATCCTATCCTAGTTATCCTCCTCAATCATGACCACAAATTCTTCATTGCTCCCACTTAGTTAACCTCTAACCATGGAGGAAAGTCAAGTGGATGAATCAATCCGATTCTTGAAGTCCTAGTCAACTCCTAAAGGAAAGACTAGCTTTAGAGGCATTCAAATCAATTAGCAACTTCTAATTACCAATCAACAAAGGAGTTAGATAACTCAAGAGTCACTAATTACTCTACCTATGCCAAGAGGAACAAAATCTATACTAAAATCCAACCAAGCATTTTATCAAACACTTGGAAGGTACAAAAGAAAAGTAAAGCAAATTGACAACAAGAATAGAATCTAACAACAATTATTGCAAAGAATTAACAACAACAATCAAAAGAAACACAATTATTATGAATTACCTCAAATTGAATTGAAAGAAAAKAGAAGGAACAAGAGTAGATCTACAACAAAGTATAAGAACAAAATAAAGGAGATTACAACAAAAGAATAAAAGAAGAATGAATGTGACAACAAGGAATTGAAAGGTAGAAGTAGATGAGAGCAAAGATTAAAACCTAGATCAAGAAATTCTAATCTAAACCTAATCCTAATTCTAGAGAGAAGTGAGAGCTTCTCTCTTTAGAAACTAACTCTAACTACTAAACTAAGCTAAACTAAACTAATGGTAACTAAGTGTCTCATCCCTCTTCAACCTCTTCAATCCTTGGCTTAAATAGCATCAAAAATGAGTTGGATTGGGCCCACAAGGCTTCTAAAATCGCTGGCCATGAGTTGCATTAAGTGGATTATGTGCCACCATCGGCGCGTCCACGTACCGTGTGCGTGCGCGCCCATATGCGTGATGCAACTATGGCAAATCTTATATCATTTTGAAGCCCCAGATGTTGGCTTTCCAACCCAACTAGAACCGCATCATTTGGACCTTTGTAGCTCAAGTTATGGTTGATTCAGTGCGAAGAGGTCGGCTTGGCAGCTTTTGCGATTCCTACATTTCTTCATGAGTTCTCCATTTTTACATACTTTTCCTTCATTCCCTTAATCCAATATTTGCCTCCTAAATCTGAAATCACTTAACAAACATATCAAGGCATCTAATCGAATCAAGGTGAATTAAATTTAGCTATTTTAAGACCTAAAAAGCATGTTTCCACTCTTAAGCACAATTAAAGGAGAAGTTATAAAACCATGCTATTTCAATGGATAAATGTGGGTAAAAGGTTATAAAATCCCCTAAATTAAGCACAAGATAAACCCTACAAATGGGGTTTATCAACCTCCCCACACTTAAACCAAGCATGTYCTCATGCTTAAACCAAGAGAAAGCAAAGGGCATCAACATTTATTCAATGTGAGCTAATCTAAATGCGACCTAAACTATATGCATCTATCTATATGAATGCAACTAAATGCAAAATGATTCTACCTACTTGGTTAAAATTAAATCAATCTCTAAGACATACATACACAAGTAGGGCTAAGGTCCCATGACGAGTCATGAATCCTACCAATTCGAATATCAAAATGAAGTTCAAGTAGATTTGCAAGAAGAACACTCATGAAAGCCGGGAATTAAGGAATTGAGCATCTAACCCTCACCGGAAGTGTTTGCACTCTAGTCGCTCAAGTGTATAGGGTCGATTCTCTCAATTCTCCCCTACTCATGCTTTCCAAGATTTATTTTTTATCTAACAATCAACAATTATTCAATGCATGTACACAATTATTATGAGGTCTCTTCATAGGTTGTAATGGGGCTAGGGTCAAGGTAGGATTGTATATTTGGTTAAGTGAGCTTGAATTTGGATCTTTGATTAACATAAGTCTCCCACCTAACCTATATAACAACCTATACAATTAAGTACTAACCTAACTACCCATTCCTCACTTTTTCACATACTCATGCATTTTTTTCATTTCACAACACCTATGCATTGATCTTTATTGAGCTTCGCTTTAGGTCATTTTGTCCCCTTTTTATTTCTTTTCTCTTTTTTTCTATTTTTTTCTTTTCTTTTCTTTTTCACATTTATTATATTTTTTCTTTTTTCTTTTATTTTTCCTCATTTTTTTATTTTTTCAAGCTACATACAAGAACATCAATGCATAAGGTCTATATGATGACAAGTCATCATATGCCTATTTTTCAAGCTAATTTCACTTATTTCACTAGTTTTTATGCACTTTCTTGCATTCTAAGTAAGTGATTTGGAATGGAAATGCATGGTTTTTTTGAATCAAACAACCACCATTTAATTGATGCTAAAATCATGAGGTTTAAGCTAAATTTAATTGTATTTTAATGATTTATAAACCTTGTGAATTTGGTGATACTTTGATTGGTTGTTTTGATTATTTGTAGGTGAAGAAAAGAAGAAAAGAAGAAAGCGTTGCCAAAGAAGTGTGGCCAAAGGAAGAAAATAGTGTGGCAAAATGAAGGAGGGAAGCCACACTGCTCTCCCCAAGAGCACACTACTCTCCAAGGGAGCACAACAATGAACCAAGCATGAAAGGCTTCACTACCCTGCCCCCCCTTGAGAGCGGAGCACAAATTCAAGCCAAGAAACAAGGAAGAGCAAAAATTCTGCTCTGCTCTCCTCAAGAGCAATTTCGGGCTCCTCAAGTGCCACCCATGGGTTTCGGACCAAAGCTCAAGAGGGAAGGAAGTAGCGCTCAAATGAAAGGAAAACAAGCTAAAATTGACTTGTTTTCAACCTCCAAGGTTTGAACACAAGGCCTCCAAGAAAGTAAAAGTCTAGGCGCTACTTTGGTGCCAAGGAAACCAAGGAAATTCGCTCCAAAGAGCCATCCAGCAAGTTTCGAACTTGGGACACCCCTTTGGAAGCCCCATTGCGCTGCCTACAAGAAGAGCAGAGCGCTACTCCTTGGCACGCACATGGGCATGCTTGACACGGCCAGAAGGGAGCTTGGGCGCACGGGCAGGATGCACACATGACACCACTGCTCCACTCTCCACAAGAGCGGAGCAGCATCCTGATGTCTCAACAAGGATCCCCACACAAGGCTTCAATGCTCTGCTCTCCACAAGAGCAGAGCATCCCCCTGGGAGCAACTTGGGCTGAAATTCAATTAAAAATCCAACTTAACTCATTTCTTCACCAAATTAAAAGCCCATCCAAATTCTAAAATCCAAGAATAGAAAGTGTATAAATAGAAGCTAGTTTGATTTAGTTAGGATCTTTTACCCTCAATATTTTTTCTTTTACTTTTACCTCTAGACTCACTTTGAAAGTTTGATTTTCATTTTGGAGCTTTTACTTTTGAGTTTAGATCTTAGAGAATTGGGACGGGGAATTGATCTCTCTTCTTCCTTGTTCTTGCTTGAGCACTCTTTATTTTTCTTGCTTTGGATCTTGGGTGGGGAATTGAAGAACTTGTGTTTCAATCTCACCTTGAGATCTCTTGTTTACTTTTTCTGCATAATTGAATTTCAATTTCTGTTTACTACTTCATCTTTTCTTTTCTTCTGCAATTCACTTTTCCATTCTCCTTTGCAATTGTTCTTGTTGGACAAGGAAGGATTTGAGATCTAGACTTATTTTCTAGTCTCTTCCACTCCTGAGATCTTCAACCATCTTTTAATTTTCTGCAATTAAGCACAAGTCATTTTCTGTTTTATATTTCAAAGCATTCTATCCTTACTTTTTGAGATCTGTTTCAATTTAATTCATCTTCTACTCTTCTGTTTAATGCAATTTACTTCTGCTTGTTTGAATTCTGCAATCCCAGTCCCTTAACCCCTTTACCATTCAAGCAATTTATATTTCTTGCACTCTAAGTTACCGCAGTTTACATTTCTTGTACTTTAAGTTTCAGTGATTTAATTTCTTGTTCTTTAAGATTCAGCACTTTTTCTTTTATCCCTCTCCCTTTACATTTCTTGCAATTTATCTTCTGTCTGCTACAAATTACTCAACCAATACTTGATTTGCTTGACTAAATCAACCACTAAACTAAAATTGCTCAATCCTTCAATTTCCTGTGGGATCGACCTCACTCATGTGAGTTATTATTACTTGATGTGACTCGGTACACTTGCCGGTGAGTTTTATGTTGGATCGTTTTTCACACATCAAGTTTTTGGTGCCGTTTCCGGGGATTGAAATAGATTGACAATGATTAAGTGAGGTGGTAGTTTAGATCAAGCATTTTCTTTCTTATATTTTTACTAACATACTAACTGTTTGAAGATTTGCCTCTATCAACACACTAACTGTTTGAAATTTTATCTCAACTAACTGCACTCAATTTTCAAAAAAAAGTACCATTGTGTGTTCCTTGTATTGGTTTGCATGTCACAGGAAAGAAGAGAAGTTCCAAATTCTGAAGGTCAAGAGGAACAGACTATCAGAAGGTTGAGAAGAGAAGTCAGAGGGAAGAATATTATTGGAGAAGAAGTCTCTGCGGAAGAAGAATATCATGACATGAAGCCACCACTCATTACACTAGTTAAGAACAATTGTTCCTATGGCGGAAATCCATTGGAGGATCCTAAACAGCACAAATCCACTTTTCTGAAGACTTGTGGTGTTCTCAAACCCGATGGTATAGATCATGACACCTATAAGCTCTTGTTATTCCCCTTCTCACTAAAGGGTTGAAGCTTCACAATGTCTTGAAACCTTTTCCCAAGGAAGTATCATTAGTTGGGACAATTTGGTTACCAAGTTTCTAGCCAAATTCTCCTCACCCCAACAGATCATCAAGCTGAAAGAAGGGGTACATCCATTAACACAAGGAGAAGAAGAACCACTCTTCAAGGCATGGAAAAGATACAAGAAAGCAAACAGAAAAGTGGGTTTCCAAGTTTTTTATGAAGGACTAACCCCAGAAACAAGAAAAGCGGTGGACTACTTCTCAGATGGCCTACTCAAAGCGACAACAACTGTCCAAGGAACTGCAAATTTCAATAACAAAGGAGTCAACAACCAACACTCATTTGAGAAACAACAGAATGCAATTTCAAAAAAAGAAGTGATGAATCTTGAAGGAGTAAATGTAGTCATGAACCTGAACAAACAAATGCACCATCAAACCCAGCAACACATGGAGCCGAGAGCTAGAAAAGTTGATTGCCTGCGTTCTACTGCAGTGAATGCACAATTTCCACCATGGAGGCCCCATTCTTATCTGAGAATGGGGGAGTATCAACATCAAGAACAAAGAGGTTTCAACCAGGGCAAATCCATGACCACAAACAACCAACGTCACTCATCCAATAATGCCAATCAAAACCAATACTCACAAAACATGCACTCCCAACTTCATAACAACTCACTCTGCAACACCCACCTCTTATCCGTGCAATACCTATGAAATTCCTTCACAAGGTTTCCCACATCAACTAGTTCATCTCACACATTTACAACTTTTTTAGAGAATCTCGGACTTGGAAATGATGATAGAGAAACTCATGGAAGTTCAAGCCCATGAAACCAAAAACCATATGGATGCAAATAGAAGCTTAGAGAACACATACTGCTATTGGCTCAGCATTTTTCAAAAACAACTAAGAAGGAGGAAATCCCTCTCAACATTACTGAAGACAAACCAAATAACGACGAAAATGCTGCAAAAAGGGAAGAATGGAAAAAGATCATAGAGGAAAGTAAGAAAACCTTGGACAAAGGAAGTATCAGCCAAGAAGAACACAACAAAGAAGTCTTACAAGGAGAGACAGATGATAGAAATAAAGAAGATCAGAAAATTCCTACTGAGTAATTTTTACTAGGGGATAAAGTACTGCTAAACATTCAAACCATGAAGGTGCCCCCACAGCTGTCTGATTACTATATTGTGACTGAGATCCTTCCACGGGAACTCATAGAGGTCATCAAAGAGGAAACCGAAAGGAAGTTCACGGTAAAGAAAGACAAGCTAAGGCACTGTGATCTTCAATTTCCATGATCAACAGAATGAAGGATGTCAAGCTAGTGACAATAAAGAAGCGCTTGTTGGGAGGCAACCCAACCTGAGGTAGTTTTCTTTTCATAGCTTTTTCAATAAAAATGCTGAATAATTGGTATGCATTGCAAGGAGCTAAGTTTGGTGTTGCACACCAAAACAATTTAAGGGAGAATGAAGGATTCTAAGTTTGGTGTTCCACCAAAATCTCACTTAAAAGCACATTCTTACTTCCTGCATAATGCTAGCTCCAAGCAATCAGACAAATTATTCAACTATCTAACACCTTTCTAGCTTTAATTCCATAACCTCTAGCAAAGACACAAGGATTTCACATATGGTTAACCTGTTGCATCGGAGGGAGTGGCAAGCAATTAAGTTTGGTGCTCCCACACCAAAATAAATCCAAAAGACACACTCAATTTATGCATACTAACCATTCATTTAAGGTCTTGAGAAGCAAGCAACTTTTGAGAATTATGCAGGAAATTAGCCAACAATTGAAGACAATTTGCATTGTGACTCAAAAGGGATACAACAAGACGAAGAATAAAAAGCTGCAACCCAAAAGGTTGTATATACACTTAATCCTTGTTGTTGTGAAATGTTTTAATTTAGGAATTCTTGTATGTCTTGCTAAAGTGTTCATCTAGTTGCAAGTGAAGTTGTTTGATTAAGTATGCTGATCTGCATAATGTTTGTTATCCATCACTTAGCTTTGAATTTTTTTTGTTTCCCCTACTGTTTGAATAAAAGAAAGATGTTTGACTTAGAAAAGTAATTGTTCAATGTTGCAAAATTTAGAATGAAAGTTAGTGGTGGTATGTGTTTGATTCAAATATTAGCTCATAGAATAATTGCTGCATAATGACATGTTACTTGAAGCTTAAGCTAGTTTGCTGTTATGATCCTTCAATTAATGGAAGTCCCTTGCAAATAAATCAAAACCAGAAGAAAAAGAAGAAGAAAAAGCCAGAAGCTGGCAAAGAAACAAATAATAAGGCTAGACACCAATAGCTTGGACCCTAGGACACATGCCTGTGGTGTTTTTGTACTAGGATATGCTTGGACAAGTAAGTTCTAAGGAGTATTTCAAAACTTGGCCMCTTAGATCAACTGATTTGGGATTGCCAACTGAAAGTCCACAATAAAGAGTGATGACAGGTCATCATATACCCATTTTTCAAGCTACTTTCACTTGTTTTATTAGTCTTTATGCACTTTCTTGCATCTTAAGTAAGTGATTTGGAATGAAAATGCATAACTTCTTTAAATCAAGCAACTACCATTAAATTRWTGCTAAATCATGAGGTTTGAGCAAGAATTAATTGATTTTTAATGAATTATAAACCTTATGARTTTAGAGATACTTTGAGTGGTTGTTTTGGTTTCTTGTAGGTGAAGAAGGGAAGAAAAGAAGAAAAACGTGGCTTAAGAAGTGTGGCCAATAGATGTAAGAAGTATGGCGCATGGAAGGGAGGAAGCTACACTGCCCTCCAGGAGAGCACACTGCCCTCCAGGAGAGCAACATAATGAGCCAAACTTTGAAAAGCAACACTGCCCTGCTCACTAACAAGGGCAGAGCACAATTTGATGCCAAGGACAAAAGGGAGCAAAAACTCTGCCCTGCCCTCCTCAAGAGCAATATCGGGCTCATCAAAGAAATAAATTCAAGGAAAAAGCTTACCAATGCTTGCCACAAGTTTCGAACCCAAGGACAAAGAGGAAAGGAGTAGCGCTCAAGCACAATAAAATCAAGCAAAAATTGGCTTGCTTTCATTCTCCCAGGATTGAACACGGCACCATGAGGAAGCAAGGAACTAAGCATTACTTTGGTGCCAAGAAAACCAAAGAAAAAGAAGCAGCGTGTGCCTCCACCAAGTTTCGAACTTGGAACCTTACCATTGGCAACATTGCCCTGCCCTCCACAAGGGCAGGGCAGCATTTTTGTGGTGCATGGCCAGCGCACAAGATTGGGCGCACCAAGGGAGTTTCGGCCAGCAAGCACGCACGGGCAGCAAGCTTGGCGCACCATGAAAACTCTGCCCTGCCCTCCACAAGGGCAGGGCAGCATCCTGTAGCATCACACACACCAAGCACGCACGCAATGAGCCGCACGCACCATTTCCTGCTCTGCCCTCCACAAGGGGAGGGCAGCCTCCTGGAAGCCACTTTCTCATGGGCTAAAAATTGGATTAAAAATCCAATTTAATTCATTTCTTCACCAAATCAAAAGCCCATCCAAATTCCAAAATCCAAGAATAGAAAGTGTATAAATAGGAGATAGTTTGATGTAATTAGGACCTTTTACTTTCCCTTTTAACTTTTGACCCTTCTTTGGATTTTTGGAATTTTTACATTTTGAAACTTCATTTTCTCTGAGAGCTTTGAACTGAGATTTGAGAGAATTGGGAAGGAGAATTGATCTCTCTTCTTCCTCGTTCTTGCTTGAGCAATTTTTACTTTTCTTGTTTGAGTCTTGGGTGTGAAGAATTGAGGAATTTCTGTCTCAATCTCCATTCAAGATCTCTTTAATTTCTCTTCTGCATAATTGAGTTCAATTACATTTCCTTTACTGCTTTTTCTTTAATTTCTTGTTAATTGCTTTGTGAACTTGGATCTGGGAAGGCAATTGAGATCTAGACTTTGCTATCTAGTCTCTGGAGTCCTGAGATCACATTTGGTTCTTCTGTGAACCCCTGCTGCAATTTAATTTCCCTTTCTGTTTGAGATCTAATAGAATTTAAATCATCTCTTGCTTTGATAATTGTTGCAATTTAATTTCCTCTGCTTAAATTCTGAAATCCCAGTCCTCAAATCCCTTTTCCATTCAAGCAATTTATATTTCTTGCACTTTAAGTTACTGCAATTTACATTTCTTGCACTTTAAGTTTTAGTCATTTAATTTCTTGTTCTTTAAGATTCAGCTCTTTTACTTT
>QBTX01001757.1:17686-33319 GCA_003063285.2 Arachis monticola
TTTATTACTTGGACGACCCAGTACACTTGCTGGTTAGTTGTACGAAGTTGTGATAAAAAGTTGAGATTACAATTGTGCGTACCATGTTGATGGCGCCATTGATGATCACAATTTCGTGCACCATGCATGCACACAATTATTATGAGGTCTCTTCATAGGTTGTAATGGGGCTAGGGTCAAGGTAGGATTGTATATTTGGTTAAGTGAGCTTGAATTTGAATCTTTGATTAACATAAGCCTCCCACCTAACCTATATAACAACCTATACAATTAAGTACTAATCTAACTACCCATTCCTCACTTTTTCACATAGTCATGTATTTTTTTCATTTCACAACACCTATGCATTGATCTTTATTGAGCTTCTCTTTGGGGCATTTTGTCCCCTTTTTATTTTTTTCTCTTTTTTTCTATTTTTTTTTCTTTTCTTTTCTTTTCACATTTATTATATTTTTTCTTTTTTTCTTTTATTTTTTCTCATTTTTTTATTTTTTCAAGCTACATACAAGAACATCAATGCATAAGGTCTATACATTTTAATTAATACATGAGTATGTACCCAATTCCCAATATAGAAATACAAAACAAAAACACAACCTTTTTCCCAACCAATGTCCTATGTTTCCCACACTTGAATGATACACACACACACTAGCCTAAGCCAATCAAAGATCCAAATTAAAGACATTTGTTATTTTTTGCTTTAAGGCTTGTAATGTGCTAAATTAAGAACAAAGTGGGTTAATTGTAGGCTCAAATTGGCTAACAATGGAAGATAAAAGGTAGGCTATATGGGTAAGTGAGGTAATGAAATGATGGTGTCAATCATATAAATGCATGAATATAAGGAATAATGGACATATAGACTCAAACAAAGCAAAGATTACAATCATAGAAAGAGAATAATGCACACAAGAAGGAAGATAAGTGGTTATAAGATGTAACCACGCAATTAGGCTCAAAACTCACATGCTTGTGTGTTCGTAGCTCAAAAACCATGTTCCGAGATAAATTCTTTCAAGCAAGTTCAACAAAAATTTTTTCTCAAATTGGTAGGGTGTCCTAAAAATAGTTTCTTGGAAAAGAAATCATCACCTTAACCAAGTAGTCCTAACGAGAAAGAAATGGTAAAAATATGTATAAATTCTAACTAACATGAAACCTATCATGCAATGCAATAACTATCTAACAAAGAAAATAAAAAATTGGTGTTGAAAAGGAATTGTTACCTATGGAGATCGGTCGAATGACCTCCCCACACTTGAAAATTGCACCGTCCTCAGTGCATGCTTAGAAGCGCAAGGTGGACGGGTTGCTACAACTGGTGATTTTCTTTAAAAGGTCGTGCGGTGACTTATTTGTTGCCCCATTTAAAAGCTTTTCCTTTTTCTTCCTTCTTGGTGGCTAAACTAAAAGGAAAGAAAAAGAAAAAAAATTAAGCCTATAACAAAAATTTGAAAGTAAATAGAACATAGGCAGGGGCTAATGCCAAATAAGGGTATGGTTGGCTACTACATGGTAGCTACTACATGTGAGTAAGAAAACAATATAAGCAAAGGGCATATCAATTAATACTTGATGCGAGAGTAAAGTCAAAGCATGAAGAGCATGTTGAGCATCAAGTTCAAACAAGAAAGAGTGGGTCATGAAAGACAATAGAAGTTCATGCCAATGCACAAAGGATGCAAAAATCATCAAATGTTAAGTATTGACATAGAAATTTCATCACCCATCAATATCAAACAAGTTCATGAGCACCAAAAGAATGCAAGAAGATTCTCAACAATTGAGTATAAGAATTCAACACCATTCTTAAAATGAGAAACTTAGAAAATAAAATGAAAACAAAGTAGAAAAACAAAACTAAAATGCAATGAATGAAAATAAGCAAATGCATTAAAAGAAAATGGAGGAAACGAAAAAAATTTGTATTTTTAGTATTTTATTTATTTATTTATTTATTTATTATTATATTATTATTATTTTTTTATAATCATTAAAATTTGTTTTTTATTAAAAGAAAAAAAAATTTCCAAGAGAGGAAGAAGAAAAAAATAGAAAGAAAGAAGAAGAAAAGAAGAAAGAAGGAGAAACGAGAAAAGCAGGGTGCAAATCCGCGCGCACGCGCGGATGCAGCAGGGACAATCCGTGCGCATGCGCACCGCGCTCTTATGCGTGGATGAGATTGTGCTCCCAGCACAATGCCAGCATAAAGCTCGCACAACTCTCGGGTTGTTGTACTAGAAGTTGCGGAAGTGCAATCCGTGCGTGCGCGCATAGCATGCTAGCGCGCCGATGCCCGTTTTTTTTCTTTTTTCTTTTTTATTAGAAGCATAAGAATACAATTTAACACTTTCCTAACCTATAAACATTCTAAAGCAACTAAAATGCAATTTTAACAAAAATCTTCAACTTTTCAAAAAATTTTCAAAAAAAAACAAAACTTGTACTTCAAGTAACCTACTTTAACAACAATCTAGACTAATCAAAATACACTACAACAACCTATCAATCACAACAAAATGTATAAGAGTGTAGAAAAGAAGAAAACTACCTATAATGGCAACTCAAATCACTTATTAAGTATATATACAAGAGAATGGAAAGAGTTTACCATGGTGGGGTGTCTCCCACCTAGCACTTTTATTTATTATCCTTAAGTTGGACTTATGGGGAGCTCCTCATCAAGGTGGCTTGTGCTTGAAGCTATCCTTGAACATCCACCAATGCTTGAATCTCCAATAAGCTCCATTTTTCAAAATCAATATCTCCAAGCTTTGATGGAGTTCTTCACAAACTACGGGCTCCCAAAATTGATCCACATCTATCCCTGGATCCCAATATCTTGTTTCTACACCCATCTTTAAGTTGGTCATCATTAATCCACTCGGGTGGCATAATCTTGGAATTCTCATTTAAGCAACCAAACAACATCCTAGACCGAAGCAATCTAATTCTACACCAACCGTTGCAATTAAACTTTGAACATGCAACCATAATGAACCTAGAATGATGTTTTCAACCACTAACCATCTCCTTCTTACTCTTAAAGCCACAAATATGTCTAAGTTGACCATCCATTTCAATCAACCCATATTCACGGGGAATAATAAAGCTTAAGTATAAGGAACTTACCCACTTGAATGAAAGAATGGATGATAATGGCTTACCCACTTGAATGTATCTCCAATGTCCTTGCAAGCTCTACTCCCTTGTTTGCTTCCTTGTCAATCTCCACCACTTCATAAACTTCTTCATTCTCAATCCTTTGTTCATCAACTTCATCTAACTCTTCTCCATCACTCAAGTCATAAATGGGAGGTTGAGAGAAATCTACCTCCACATTACTTTCTATCTCATTGGGAGAGGGGTCTTCAAGTTCAAAGGATTCACCACCAAGAAGGTTTGATGCTTGATCTTCATCACCAAGGGAACTCAATTCTTGCTTCATTCCTTCCAAGTCTTCATTCAAAAATTGTTTTGGAGGTTGTGCACATTCCTCCTCAACATCAAATTCAATCTTCTTGGAGGAAATCTCTATGATTTTAGCTTCCCATGGAGGTTCCGAATCTCCTATGTCTTCAACCACTTCTTCCTTTTCTTCAATGATCATAGGCTTCTCCAATTGTTCTAGTACAATATAGCATTCCTCCTTCTCCACCGGAGTTTCCAATCTCTCCTTCATGCTATGATCTTCCTTGGATCCTTCACATGTAGCTCTGGGAATTCCTTGAATATTCAAGCATTGGGAGGATAAATGATTTACTACCTTGGTCAAGGTAGCCACAAATTGTTGCACATCCCTTTTCATTTCATTTTGCCCTTAAAGAAGAACACCATGGGTCTCATCCATTAGAGATTGGGGTGGATAAGAGGGTTCATTGTCTTGGAGGAAGGATTCATTATAGGAAGGTGGTTCTTCTTGGTAAGGTGGTGGTGTATATTGAGGTGGTTCTTGGTAGTATTGATATTGGAATGGTGGTGGTTCTATGTGTGGCTCATATGGTTCAAAATGTGGTTGGTATGGTGGATATGGATTAGGGTCAAATGGATGTGTTTGGTGGAAAGGGGCTTGTGAGTATGGTTGAGGGCTATCTTGAGGATATGGCTCACAGGCATATGGTGGTTGTTCTTGAAAGTCACAAGGAGATTCACCATAGCCATTTGATTGGTGTGTATCATAGAATGGCTCTTCTTCATAGTGCATTGGTGGAGGTTGTTGCCAAGAGGATTGATCATATGCATGTGGCTCCTCCCACCTTTGATTGTCCCATTCTTGATGTATATTGTCATTGAAGTTCTCATTCCCTACAACATAGTTGTAATCACACTCATAGCCAAAGTGAGAATTCATTATGAAAAGAGAAAATAAAAGACAAAAGCTAATAAAAAATAATGAAACAAAGTCCTAAAGCTAGCAAAAGCTAGCAAGCAACCCAAGCAACGGCGCCATTTTGATGATAGGACTTTTGACGGTTTAGAATTTCACTAATGAAATCTCATTGTAAAGTATAGTTTCTAAACCAACAATAATCTTTTGATACAAAAGATTGTTTGTTACTAAAACAAACCCCTAAATTTATAAACCAAAGTATTGAACCTCGGGTCGTTCTCCCTATGAATTACAATAAAGTGTCTTGTTATTGGTTATGAGATATTTTGGGGTTTTTGAGATTACAAGAAATATAAATGGCAAAGAAAATAAACTAACAACTAACAAAACTCTTGGCAAGATATGAGAACTAGAAATCCTATCCTAGTTATCCTCCTCAATCATAACCACAAATTGTTCATTGCTCCCACTTAGTTAACCTCTAACCATGGAGGAAAGTCAAGTGGATGAATCAATTTGATTCCTCAAGTCCTAGTAAACTCCTAAAGGAAAGACTAGCTTTAGAGGCATTCAAATCAATTAGCAACTTCTAATTATCAATCAACAAAGGAGCTAGATAACTCAAGAGTCACTAATTACTCTACCTAGGCCAAGAGGAACAAAATCTATACTAAAATCCAACCAAGTATTTTATCAAATACTTGGAAGGTACAAAAGAAAAGGAAAGCAAATTGACAACAAGAATAGAATCTAACAACAATTATTGCAAGGAATTAACAACAACAATCAAAAGAAACACAATTATTATGAATTACCTCAAATTGAATTGAAAGAAAAGAGAAGGAACAAGAGTAGATCTACAACAAAGTATAAGAACAACATAAAGGAGATTACAACAAAAGAATAAAAGAAGAATGAATGTGACAACAAGGAATTGAAAGGTAGAAGTAGATGAGAGCAAAGATTAAAACTTAGATCTAGAAATTCTAATTTAAACCTAATCCTAATTCTAGAGAGAAGTGAGAGCTTCTCTCTCTAGAAACTAACTATAACTACTAAACTAAACTAATGGTAACTAAATATCTCATCCCTCTTCAATTCTTGGCTTAAATAGCATCAAAAATGAGTTGGATTGGGCCCACAAGGCTTCTAAAATCGCTAGCCACGAGTTGCATTAAGTGGATCATGTGCCACCATCGGTGCATCTGCATACCATGCGCGTTCGCTCCCCTATGCGCGATGCAACTATGGCAAATCTTATATCATTTCGAAGCCCCAGATGTTAGCTTTCCAATCCAACTAGAATCGCATCATTTGGACCTCTGTAGCTCAAGTTATGGTCGATTAAGTGCGAAGAGGTTGGCTTGACAGCTTTTGCGATTCCTACATTTCTTCATGAGTTCTCCATTTTTACGTACTTTTCCTTCATTCCCTTAATCCAATCTTTGCCTCCTAAATCTGAAATCACTTAACAAACATATCAAGGCATCTAATGGAATCAAGGTGAATTAAATTTAGCTATTTTAAGACCTAAAAAGCATGTTTCCACTCTTAAGCACAATTAAAGAAGAAGTTATAAAACCATGCTATTTTAATGGATAAATGTGTGTAAAAGGTTATAAAATCCCCTAAATTAAGCACAAGATAAACCCTACAAATGGGGTTTATCAAAGACCAATCTTGTGCTATCTTTGCTACTTTTCAGCACCCTATGAATATTGTTGGCAATCATCTCCCCCACATTGACATTTTCCCCTTTCATGATGCTGTAGATGAGTACAGCTCTCTCCAAAGTAACCTCCGAAGTGTTAGAGGTGGGCTTGAGGGATCTCCTCACAAAATCTAGTCACCCTCTAGCTTGGGGCTCAAATATCTTCTCCGTAATTGGTTTGGCCTTCCATCATTGTCATTGATCCATTGAACATTGACAACGCATATCTCATTCAAAATTTCTTCAAATCTAGGATCTAGTTGCTTCACCTTTTCTTCATAGCTCCGGGTGCAATTTGTGCTCTTCAACATCAGCATCTTGTCTATGTTGGAGGGGCTATAGTCAATGCTCTTTCACCTCACATAGCTTTTATAATCGTAGGGTTGCCCGGGCTGAGGCACAGCATTGGCATAGAACTCCCATACCAAGCTTTCCACCACCTTTGGTGGATTACACAAGAGTGTCCAGCCTCTATTGTTAATATATATATTGATTTCTCTATGCTCATTCCTCCCTAGTTGGAATCCAACTTCAGTGTTGATTTGGCTCTTACTCACCCACCCATAAAACTGGTTTTGGTGAAAGAGTGAGAGGAACTTGAACTCATTATAGCTTGATGAGCCAGAGCCAATTTCCTTGGTCTTTCTTTTCTTTGATGTGGAGGCTTTTGGTGGTGCCATTTAGGTGAGAAGAGAGGATTGATTCACCCGAAAACTAACTCTTAACAATTTTCTAGCGGTAAGTGCACCGGATTTGTCGTCAAGTAAAAACTCACTATTGAGTGAGGTCGAATCCCACAGGAATTGGTTGGTTGAGCAACTTTAATTGGAGAATTGTTCTAGTTGAGATAAATTGGAATTGAAATTGGGATTGCACAAAGTAAATTGGTGGGAAACTTAAATTGCAAGAAATCAATATAACAGAAATTAAATTACGGAATATAAAGAGCAAAAGCTTAAATTGCAAGAAATTAAATGGAAATGGGGATTAAGCATGAAATTAAAGAACAGAATGTAAAGAGAATGGGTAGATAAGAAAATGGAAAGCTCATTGGGGTCAGGAGATGTGATAATTCTCCAGATCAAGTTCATTTTCATCTCTTCCTCAATCGATGCATTCATTGGTCTCCTTGGCAATCTTAGGTGATTAGATCCCAATTCCTTGGCAATATAATCTCTCTAAGCATGAACAAATTCCCAATTCCTTGATTTAAGTGCTCATGGGAAAAGATGAAGTATGGTCACTGATTATACCACACATGTTGGTAGGATTACAACTCACGATATCCATCCAAACCACAAATTAATCCAATCTGAGAAAGAATTTCTAGTATGATCTCCTCATTCCTCTTCCAAGATTCAAAGGAGATCCAATTATGAATAGCTTCTTTCCTAAGATAACTATCCAATTAGATGAAGATCGAAAGCTTTCTATCAAAATCAAGAGAAAAGAAAAAAGAAGATGAATGAAAACTAATATTGATCCATTGAATAATGAAAGGAATTTAGTTGTTCATAGCTCTAAGAATGGAAAATGGAGTTGAAAGATACATTGCAGAATTGAAATTACAAAGAAAATGAAAATTGGCAGAGTTTCTAAGCTATTTATACACTTTTTTTCATTGATTCTTCCATCTCTGAATTGGGATTTTGGCCTTAACTGAATTGGGTTGAAGTTGCTCCAATGGGTTTCCTGGCTGTTGAGAAGAGTTCTACTTGGGTGTGCTAAGTTCTAATGCTTTATGTTGAAGTCCACATTTGATTGTCAACGTTGAATCAAACGTCTCTTAAAAATTCAGTTCTGCTTGCTCTCATTGGCGTTTGACTCAATGTTGGAGTGCCAACATTCCTCTACCCACGCATACGCGTGCTTTGCGTGTCTACGCACTTGGGGTCATAATGCACATCCACGCGTGCGCATGATGTACGCGTGCGCGTGGATGCAGAAATCCCAATTCCAGTTTTTAAAGCTTTTAGAAGAACGTTGGCCTCAACGTTGGACTGGAAACGTTCCTTCCAATGTTGGCCTATCCAAGCGTGCGCGTGGATTCTCAAAACTTAAACTTACACGTACGCTGATGCTAGGGCATCTTGGCCAGTTTCACTAGCCTTTTCTTCACATATTTTAGGTAGTTTCATGCATTTTCTTAGGTAATAAGTAAGTTTTTGGGTGAATATGCACTTACATCTTGATTCAAGAAAATATTGTGAACTTAACATGATTTCATGAGAATAATGCATGAATTAAATGCCAATTTAGATGATGCAGGATCTCATAATCTAGAACAAAGCTTTGATGCACCTTGTTTGTTTGATTTTAGGCCAAATGAAGCATAGAAGAGCCATGTTAGTAGCCACGTTAGTACCACTAACGTGGAAAGGGAGAAAGTTTGCAACGTTAGTTGTAAAGTTTAACACTACTAACGTCTTTGAAGGCCATCTTAACCCACGTTAGTTGCCATGTTAGTTGCACTAACGTAGAAACTAACGTGGAAGAAAGAAGAAGCTCCAACGTTAGTGGTAAAGTTAACACCACTAACGTTGCAAAGGCCACAAACAACTACGTTAAGAGCCACGTTAATGCCATTAACGTGAGCTCTAACGTGGAGCAAAAATGATCGCCAATGTTAGTGACACTAACTTTGTCACTAACGTTGGATCAGGCCAAGTTGACCCATGTTAGTGGCCACGTTAGTGCAACTAACGTAGGAGGTAACATGGAGCAAGGAATATAAGAAGCCAACGTTAGTGACACTAACTTTGTCACTAACGTTGGAGATGGCCAATATGCCCACATTAGTAGCGATGTTAATGCCATTAACATGAGCACTAACATGGAAGGGAAAGAGTTTTGTAACATTAGTGACAAAGTTAGTGTCACTAACGTCTTCGTGTCATGGCATGCCTACGTTGGTGGCCTCCTTAGTAACACTAACGTGGGCCATTAACGTGGGAGAAAAGCAAGGCTGTAGCGTTATTGGCAAAGTTAGAACTGATGCCAGGGCATCTAGGCCAGTTTTATTGACCTTTTCTTTACTGTTTTAGGGTAGTTTCATGCATTTTCTTAGTGAATAAGGCAAGTTTTGGATGAAAATACACTTACACCTTGATTCAAGCAACTATTGTGAATTTCATATGATTTCATGAGGATTTTGCTAGAATTGCATGATAAATTGATGATACATAATCTCATGACTTTGGCTAGAGCTTTGATGCACATTATTTGCTTGATTTCAGGGCAAAGGAAGCAAGGAAGAACCACGTTAGTACTCACATTAATCTAGTTAACGTGAACACTAACGTGGAATGGTAAATAGCTTGCAACGTTAATGAGAAAAGTGATCACCAATAACGCCTGCGAAGCCATCAATAGCTCACGTTACTTGCCACGTTAACTAAGTTAACATGGTAGTTAACGTGGAGACAAAAGAGAACTCCAACGTTAGGGGAAAACGTGAACACCACTAACGTTCTACTCCAACGTTAGTAGTAAACGTGAACACCACTAACGTTCCAAGACTTGGCAATGAGCTACGTTAAGAATCACGTTAACTAAGTTAACGTGAACTCTAACGTAGAAGAGAAGAACAACGCCAACGTTAGTGACACTCACCTTTGTCACTAACGTTGGATCAACTAGCATTCCCACGTTAGTGGTCACGTTAAGACCACTAACGTGAGAGTTAACGTGGAGTTGAGGATTGATGAGCCAACGTTAGTGACACTCACCTTTGTCACTAACATTGGAAGATTGCATTACTACCATGTTAAGAGCCACGTTAACTTAGTTAACATGAGCTCTAACGTGGAGAATAGAGGCACTTGGAGCGTTAGTGACAAAGGTAAGTGTCACTAACGCTCTCAAAGGTGAAGCATACCCACGTTAAGAGCCACGTTTACACTAACGTGAACTCTAACATAGGGACAAAAGGCACATAGCAACGTTATTGGGAAAGGTGAGTCCCAATAACGCTTGCGAAAGGGGTATAAGCCAATGTTATTGGGAAAAGTGAGTCCCAATAACGTTAGTAAAGATTTAGAAGGCAACATTAGTGGTCACGTTAGTGCCACTAACGTTGGAGTTAATGTGAGGTATTTGAGGGTGGAACGTTAGTGGAAAAAGTGATTGCCACTAACGTTCTCGAACCCACAATGTCACTTAACGTTAATCTCACTAACGCCCATGCCTAATTCATACTTCTCTGTAAGATGGGCCCACTAAAGATTAGAACTACTTTAACTCAAGATCCAGAGCCCACATCCAAGACTTGAAGAACTCACTAGAAGATCAAGAGGAGTAATATATATAGGAGTAGTTTTGAACTATAGAGAAGCTTGGCACTTTGGAGAACTACCTCTATATATTTACTTTTCTGCACTTTTAGCATGGATTCTTCTTTTCTGCCATTTTTTATTTCTAGAGCTATGAACAACTAAACCCCTTTCATTTGGGTTAGGGAGCTCTGTTGTAATTTGATGGGATCAATTTAGTTTTCTTCTTCTTCTTCTTTTCTCTTGATCTTACTAGAAAGCTTTCGATCTTCATCTAATTGGACTGTTTATCTTGGGAAAGAACTCTCCATAATTGGATCTCCTCGAGCCTTGGAAAAGGGATGAGAAGCATGCTAGAAATACTTTCTCTATTTAGACCAAATTGGGGTTGGCAGATATAAGTGACATATAATCCTCCCAACACTTTGATTTGGAAATACATGTGGTATAATCAGTGACCACACTTCACTCTTCCCATGAGCAATTAAATCAAGGAATTGGGGGCAATTGTTCAAGCTTAGAGAGATTGGATTGCCAAGGAATTGGGATCCAATCACTTAAGATTGCCAAGGAGATCAATGAATGCATTGATTGAGGAAGAGATGAGAATGAACTTGATCCGGAGAATGCAACCATCTCCTGAACCCAAAGATTTCCCCATTTCTGATCTTACCCATTCTCTTTACTTTCTGTCATTTATTTTCATGCTCATTTCCCCAAATCCCCATTTAAGATTCTGCACTTTATTTTCTATTATTTACTTTCCTGTAATTTAATTTTCTGCAATTCTCAACTTCATCCAGTTTAGCTCAACTAGCATAATCTTCCAATTAAAATTGCTTGACTAATCAATCATTGTGGGATTCGACCTCACTCTATTGTGAGTTTTTACTCGACAACAATTCGGTATACTTGCCGAAGGAAAATTTGTTGGGATTGATTTTCATGCATCAAGTTTATGGCGCCGTTGCAGGGGATTGATTTTGAATCAACAATGATTAAGTTGGAAAATCACTAGATTGAGCATTTTTTTTATTTGTTATTTGATTTGGTCGATTACCTTCAGTTTGTTTAGTTTCTTCCTCATCCCCTTCACCCTCTTTGTTTTTCTTTTTTTTTTAATTACAATTTTGCTCACTAACCCACTAACTGTTTGATAATTTGCATCACTCACACCAACAATTACTCTAACAAGAATAATCTCTTCATTTTATCTCTTGCTGTGAGTTTTTTCTATTGTATGACAGGGAGAAGAGAGGGAGCTTCAACTTCCTTTGATTCAGAACCTGAAAGGACCCTCTGGAGACTAAGGAGGGAAGCAAGAGGGAAAGGAATTGTTGGTGCTGAGGAAGAGGAAGAGTACTTTGAACCCAACATGGAGGAGAATTTGGAAAACAATCTTGAAGAAGAAGCTCACAACCATGCTAGAGAAGGCCCTGCAAACCGTGCTGGGCAAGAAAGGAGAGTTCTAGGCTCCTACATTAATCCTAATCCAGGAAACTATGGAAGTAGCATTCAGCAGCCCACCATACATGCCAACAACTTTGAACTAAAACCTTAGCTCATCACCCTTGTTCAGAACAATTGTTCATTTGGAGGAAGTGCTCAAGAAGACCCCAATCAACACCTAACCATCTTCCTGAGAGTTTGTGACACTGTGAAGTCTAATGGAGTCCACCCGGATGTCTATAGGCTGTTCTTGTTCCATTTTTCACTCAGGGACAAGGCATCCAAATGGCTTGAATCCTTCCCAAAGTAGAGCTTAATAAATTGGGAAGATGTGGTGAACAAATTTTTGGCAAGATTCTACCCTCCTCAAAGAATCAACAGGCTGAGAGCTGAGGTGCAGACTTTCAGGCAACAAGATGGTGAYACTCTCTATGAYGCATGGGAGAGGTTCAAGGACTTAACAAGAAGATGCSCACCAYATATGTTCAATGAATGGGTTCAACTTCACATTTTCTATGAAGGTCTTTCCTATGAGTCAAAGAAGGTCGTAGATCATTCATCAGGAAGCTCTCTAAACAAGAAGAAAGCCATTGAAGAAGCCATAGATGTCATTGAAACAGTTGCTGAGAATGACTACTTCTATGCCTCGGAAAGAAGTAACACCAGAGGAGTAATGGAGCTGAACCACATTGATGCATTGCTAGCTCAAAGTAAGATAATCACCAAGCAGCTAGCAGATCTTACTAAGAAGGTGGAGAAAAACCAAGTTGCAGCATCCATCACTTCATCACCAGCTCAAGAAGGAGTGAATATAGGAGAAGAAGGTGACTGGGAGCAAGCCAACTATGTTGGAAACTTACCTAGACAAATCCATGATCCATACTCCAAAACTTACAACTCTGGATGGAGAAATCACCCCAACATTGGGTGGGGAAATCAACAAGACCAAGGTCAAGATCAGAGACGCCACAACCTCAACTCCAAAACAATGCAACGCACCAACACACCTCGCAAAGATCCTATCAACACCCACCTAACCAACCCTTTCAACCACCTAATCTCAACCCACCATCACTAAAAAATGATAGGCTCTCAAAGATTGAGGCTCTACTTGAAAATTTATGTAGAGAAGTCCAAGACAACAAGGTGTTTAAGGAAGAAGTGAGAGCCAATATCAAAAACCAAGGAGAAAACATCAAGAGATTGGAGTCTCAAGAAGGGTATTGATAAACCCATATTTCATGAGTTCTTTTGTGCTTACTTTGAGTGATTTATTCAATCCTTCACCTACTTATTCATATTAATTGCATGATTTTACTTTCCCTTCCTTATTATGTCATATTGTGAAAAACATGTTTCCTAAGCTTTAAAATTAATTGTTTTAATTACCTTTATTTCCATTCGATGCCATGATTAGGGTGTTGAGTAGTCTCAGGTTTTCTAAGGCTGAATGACTTAAAGGATGAAAAAGGAAACATACAAAAAAAACAGAGAGAGATAATTCCTCCACTTCCTTGCCAAGGATCTTCAATTGTATCTGTATCCTGGTCAAAGTCTTTTGTGTCTTCCTCATCACTTGAGTCCTAGATTGGAGGTTAGAGAAATCTACCTCCGCATCATCTTCATATTCACTTGGGGAAGATTCTTCGATCTCAGAGAATTCGCTTGCGGATGCAAGTTCAATAACTAAGAGAACTAACTTGTGACTATCATCATAAGGGAAATTGCTTCCTGGATTATTCCGTCTGATTCCTCATAAACGACTTGCTTGGAGATTGTACTTATCCTCCTTAGCATCAAACTGTGATTCCTTGACGGGTTCTCCTCAACTTCTTATTTCCATGGAAGTTCAGCATCTCCTAAGATCTTCAACCAACTCTTTCTTTTGAACAATGACAGCTTCTTATTGTTCTAGTACAAATTTCATCTCTGTTCTTGTCCACTGGAGTCTCTAGTATTTCTTCCATGCCTAACGCTCTTCGTTAGACTGTCTCACATGAGGCTGTGGTTGATCCTTGTATATTTGTAGCGGCCTAGAAGCCCATTGAATTAATGCTTGCTCCAGTTGTTGAACGTTGTTGAAATTAATTACTTTTTCTTTAGTGATCCTCTCTTCGCGTTTACTGGACTTAGACATGAATTTGACAAAGGAAGTGGTGATGATTGGGAACGATTGATTGGTATTGGGCAAGGAAGGATCATTGTGGCGATGGTGAAGAGAAGCCTGTGTGAGTGTGGGTGGTCAACAGGTTATGCTGAAAGGACGGTCTATATAGTACGGGGTTGGGCTTGTTGGTAGTTACAAACCGTTGTCCACCATGTCTTGTCAGCTGGGTATACCACGCTAGAATGGTCTCTGTCCAGAGATATCTATAGAGGGTGTTGTTGCCAAAGAGGTTGATTAGATCCTCTTGGTTCCACCATCCTTGATTGGTCGACCTTGATTCACATTCCTGCTGTAACTTCTATTTCCTTAATAATATTAGAACCAAACTCAAAGTGAGGGAGGAGAGTTCATAGAAGCAAAATAAAGGTAAAAAGTGAAAATAAAAATAAAAATAAATAAGCAACAAAATAAAAGTATTTACAATAAACCAATTAATAAGGCACACGTTAGCAGTTCCTCGGCAACTGGGCGATTTTGACGTTGAGATTTTGCCAGTAAAGAAATTTCATAAAAATAGTCACGTCGTAGATATAGTCTCTAAACCGACAGAAATCCCTTCGTACAAACGTTTGGTTGTCACAAGTAACAAATCCCTTAAAAATTGAATAACCGAGTATTAAACCTCGTGTCGTCTTCTCAGGAACTGCGAGGAAGTAAGTTCTTATTATTGATTGATTATGAGTTTGTAAATTGGGGTTTTGGAAGTAAGGGGAAGAAAATTTATATGACAAATAATTTAAATGGCAATTAAAAATGAATAAATACTGTAAAGCAAACTTTGGGCAAGGTATGAGAAATTGGAGTGTCCAACGTAGTTATCTCTCTCAACATAAGGAAAGTTGAATCTAAACTCCTTGGTAAAACCTTTACTAAAGCAATGGAAAGTCAAGGGACTAATTAAATTGAACTTTGAATCCTATTATTTTCTAAGAAAAGGTTGGGATTACTTAAGTTCAGCTCAATTAGCAAGAATACAATTATCAAATATTTGAATTTAATAACTGTTGAGTTACTATTTCTTAACCAAAACCAAAAAGGAAAAAGTAAAATTGCTAGAATAATAGAGGTGACCTTAGATGGAAGCAATAGTAACTTAAATCAAAGAGAACAATCTTAACTGAAAATACTTCAAATATCATTAATTCAAAATAGAGATCTGTAACATGAATAATTCAATAAATCAATTCAAATATTAAAAAGCAAATAAAATAAATAAAAGATAAACTGAAAAAAAAAGAACATTAAACCTGGATCCAGAGTTACTCTCAAAACAAGAAGAAATCCGAAATCCTAAAGAGAGAGAGAGATCTTTCTCTAAACTAAATCTAAATCACTGAAAACTAGAAATTGGCGAGCTCTCCCTGAATGGATGCATTCCTCCACTTTATAACCTCTAATCTATGCTGTCTGTGCTTGATCTGGCTAAAAAGGCATCAGAATTGCTGGGGCGATTCTGTGAATTTTGATACGTGCCTCTGTCATGCGTCCACTTGGGTCACGCGGTCGCGTTGTCTGGAGCTTTTCCTTGCCCGTGCGCGTCGCGTCGGTCACCGTCGCCCGTCGTGGTTCACTGAGGCGCGCGGGTCGCGTCAGTCATGCAGCCGCGTCGCTTGCTTCTTTGCTTCTGGCACGCGATCGCGTCGTCCATTGCGATCGCGTGGATACCAGTTTCCTTAAAGCTCTTTTGCCTTCTCCTTCATTG